>VZRS01010756.1:26713-40366 GCA_013398055.1 Ifrita kowaldi | reverse complement strand
TGTGTCCCTCAGCAGTGTGTAACCAAGAGTGTCACTCAACAGAGTGCCACCAAGTGTGTCCCCCAGCAGTATGGGACAATCTGTGTCCCTCAGCAAAGTGCCACCAAATGTGTCCCTCAGCAGAGTGTGACCAAATGTGTCCCCCAACAAAGTGCCACCAAATGTGTCCCTCAACAAAGTGCCACCAAGGGTGTCCCCCAGCAGTGTGGCGGAGTGAAGATCTCCAGCCACTCCAAGAAATACTGCTCGGCTCCCAAGTGGCCCTGGTGACAGGCAGCAGGATGAGGACAATCCCTGGGAAATCGGGATTTGGGTTCTTTCGCCATCGCTCCCGTCGGTGTTATCCCGGTTTTCCAGCGCTTCTCTCCCTTTCCGTGGTGACATTCTGGGTGCCTCTGGCTCTTTCCTTGATCTGCCGCAAGGCGTTGGTGGGATGGGATCGAATTCCCACCGAATTTCAAGAAATCCTGATTTTTTAAGCAATAAAAATAACATTAAACGGAGGAACAGAAAGGTCTGAGGAGTCCAGATCTCCACAGCTTCAGGAGGACTGCTCCAGATCCCAGCTCCACGTTTATTCCTGGAAAAGGGAGGGAATGTTCCGGTTGAGTTGGATTCCACAAGGCTCGGAGCTTTCCAGAACACCCGGGGTTGGACTCGGAAGCCGAACGTGAATTTCTGAAGGAAATGGGATAAAATTCACTCAGAATCCCAGGACGGGAGAGGTCGGGAGGGACCAGGGTGGGTCCAAATCCCCTGTTCCAGCAGGGTGATCCTGGAGCAGGGGATGCTTCTGGAATATCCCCAGGGAGGGAGACTCCGGACCTTTTCCGGTGCACAGAGAGGGAATTCCTCAAATTCAGGTGGAAAAGGACCATCCCAGCCCAGGACCACCCTATTTCCCTCTGGAATGTGGCCAGAATTCCCGGTTTTTTTAACCCCTGACTCCAGCAGAGTCCCCAAACGGGAATTCCCCAAGAATTCCCGATGTGGTGAAGCTGAAATGTTCCACGCTGAGTTTTTATCCCTTGGGTAAGATAAAAACCACAACTTGAAATGAAAACTCTTCAAAATAACGCTGAAAGTCGTAGCAGGATTATTTTATAAATGTTTCATCGTTAAGGTAATTAATTAAATTCTTTATGCTGAAGACGTGCATTGAAAACAAACTTTATTTCCAGAAATAGATGAATACTTTAAATATATCTATATAAACTTAAATAAACATTCTTGTCTGACCTCAGATTAAAATCTTGGTTTTCTGCCTCTTGGTGGTTTTTTAATTTAATTTTTATCCAACACTAATTCAATATCATTATACATCAAATATCATTATAAATTTAAAATCATTATACATTATTTTATTAATATTATCACAAACACTTAATATCGTTATAAATATTTACTTAATACGAAATATTAAACTTGGAATATTCAATTAGCAAGAAATATTTATTTGATAAGAAATATTTATCTGATAAGAAATATTTATTTGATAAGAAATATTTATTTAATATCAAATATTCATTTATTAATAAATATTTACTTAATAATAAATATTTATTTAATAACGGGAGGGTGTGGCCGGGCTGGGGACGCTGTCCCGCATCTTGTCCTGCCCCTCCCCGGCTCGGTGACCTCCGGGTGCCACCGGGAGTTGTCCGAGAACTCCTGGAAGCGTTGGGAGATCCCTTGGTCGCCTTCCCCTGGGAGTTTGGGAATTTGTTTTTCCAGCAGGGAAGGTGCTGCTCCTGCGGCCCCCAGAGCCAGGGATGGTCCCACAACCCAACCCTCGGGATCCCCCAAAAACCGAGGGATAAAATCGTGGAATGGTTGAGGTTGGAAGGGCGTCAAAATCATCCCGTTCCATGGGCAGGGACCTTCCCCTATCCCAGACATTCCCAGGGATGGGGAGTCCATGGAATAACCTGGGCCAGGCCCTCTCCACCCTCACAGGGAACGATTCCTTCCCAAAATCCCACCCAAATTCCCGCTCTGTCAGCCTGACCCCATTCCCTGTGTCCTGTCCCTGCGGTTCCTGAGGAAAAATCCCTCTCCAGCTTCCCTGCAGATCCTGGGAAGGGCTCTGAGGTCTCCACAGGCTGAACATTCCCAACATTCCCGGCCTCTCCATCCCCTTTGGAGGAGTTGTCCCATCTCGGGGTGGCCTTGCGGCTTTTCCCATGGAATCACCTGGAAAAAAATCCTCCCGGGGGTGGGGGGCGGATCCCGGATTTTGGGGTCACCGGGATTTGGGGATGTGTTTGTAGGGGGTTGTGCTGGAGCCTGGCTCTGACTCAGCCGTGCCTCAGTTTCCCCAGAGTTTAATTGGGAATAATGACCCCCCCCCCCAAAATGTCCCAGGAGCCTCCGGGAGATGAAAGGGCCTCGCAAATGTTAATTAAGGACGTTTTGGATGCTAATTAAGGACATTTTTAATGCCAGGTCACGCACTGGGCACACACAACCAGGAATTAGCAGCTCTCGGAGGCTCCTTGATCCCGAGCTTCCCAAGGAATTGGGATCATGGAGCCCATAAAAACCGGGATTAATCCACCTCCGATGCCTGTTTATTCCTGAGGTTTTAGGTCAGGGAACTCAGCATTAAAAAGGTCGTTGTTGTTCAGGGGAGGGGAAACTCCATAAAAGTGAGAGGAATCCAGGCTGGAGTCGGGATTTGTCTTCGGGGTTCCTCCCTTCAGCCCTTGGAATGTTGGGATCGGCCTGGAAAACAGGCACCGTGTCCCTGTTATTTCCTGTGGAGCCGGGAAATTAAATGGAAATCACGAGGATGCCTCCAGGCTTCGGGGAAAGGAGGAAATAAAACAGGAAATTCAGTTCGTGGGCCGTGATTTGGAGCTCGAGATTCCAAATATTCCAATATCCCAATATTCCAATATTCTAATATCCAAATATCCAAATATCGAAATGTTCCAATATTCAAATATTCCGGTATTCAAATATTCCAATATTCCCATATTCTAATATTCCAATATCCAAATATTCAAATATCCAAATGTTCCAGTATTCAAATAATCCGATATTCAAATATCCAAATGTCCCAATATTCCAATCATGGAATTCTTGACTTTAAAAATCCTTCAAATTGTGGAATCCGAGTGTAAATGTGGCACTGCCAAATCCACTAAAAAATCCCCTAAAAACCATCCAGGTGTCCATTAGAAACCTGCGGGAAAAGGATCCCAGCGGATCCTTCCGATGGATAAGGGATTTTCCACTCACTCCATCGAAAATTCACTTATTTCACCTCAGGGTGGGTTTGGGATTTTTGGGAAATCCTCCCCGCGGAGGGTGACCAGGGTCCCTGCGGAATGGCCACGTTCCCAAGGCTCCAGGAGCATTTTTCCCAGGATTCCGGGAATTCTGCGCAGGGCCTGGAGTTGGATTTGATCCCTGCCTGCCCCTTCCAACGAGGATATTCCAGGACATTCCCCGTCTTTTTCAGGCACCTCTCCCAAATCCCTGGAATTCGAAAGCGCCGGATTCGGATTAAAGGCACCAAAAAAAAGGGGAAAAAAAAATTCCAGGGACTGAGAAAATTCCAGGCCCTTCCCTTGACTCTCCCAAAATGCATTCCCAGCCGCCATTCCCAACCCCAGAACTGCTCATTTTCCCTGGGGCTTTTTTTTTTGTGGGATAAACAGGGAACAAAGGGAGGGACGGAGCAGGAAATGGGAATTTTGTTTTTTGGGACGAGCCTGGCCCCTTCTCCTCTTTGTGGCGCCCGAAAAGCGTCGCCTCTCTCGGGGCAGGATCGGCCCCTTTGTGACTGGGAATTTTTGGGAGCTGTCCCAGAAGGGTTCCCGGCTCCTGATGATTCCCTGGATTCCCGGGAAGGAATCCGCGTGTCCCAGTAATTACGGGCTGCCCGGAGTCCTTCCTGGACGGCGTTTTCAAAGGGATTTCTGCCCGCAGCTCCCATGGGAATGAGGAATTCCTTGTTCATTCCCTTGGCTGGGCTCCACTGGGATTTTTTTTTTTTTTTTTTTTTTTTTGGGGTGGAAAAAGCTCTTTTGGCTGGAATTTCACGGGGCAGGCAAGGAAGATTTGGGATCCCTGAGGATCCTTGGTTTTCCAGGGGTTTTGCTCTGGTCCGACCTCTGGGATCCGGAGCTCCCGGTGATCCAGGACATCCCTGGGAGCGCGGAGCCGCACGTGGCCGGGATCGGGATGCAATTAAAGCATCACCCAACCCAAACCCAACCTCCCCGATTCCCTGGGGCATTCCCAGGCTCCATAAAAGCCCGGAGATCCCGGGCCTTTCCCGGGCACTTCTCTCCGGTTCTTCTCCCTCATGACCTGGGTAAGTCTGGCTTCCACAGGAGCACCCGAAATCCCGATTTTATTCCCTCCAGCTTTTTTGGGATGCGCGGCTCTTCCGGCTGGAGCCGCGCGGAAGAAAAGCGGGGAAGGAATTCCACGCGGATCGTGGAGGCAGGAGTGGGATTTGCGGGGTCTTCTCCAGTGGGATTTGGCTCCATAAAGGGCTGGATCCCGGCGGGGATCGGGTGCGAAGTTGGAAGAGCCGAGGCAGCTCCTCCAAAAGAAGCGGGGAAAAGAAATTTTGCTTTTATTTTTGCTGCTTTTATGGAATTTTAAACAAAGGGATTTTATTTTTTCTCCCCCCCCCCGACCAGAGCATGGAGCTGACGGAATTTCAGACGGGAAAATCAGGCCTCTCCCGCCAAGCCCGCACCTGTCAAAACCCCCAATTCCTAAAAATTCCCGGCTAAAACCCCCTAGATATGAGTGGGAGGTGCGAATAATCCCCCTAATTAAGAGGGTTTTGTCTTAATGAGCTTCAGCTGTTGCGGTAATTGCTGCCATTGTTTTCCCGGCGTTGTTTTTATTGGACAACGATTGTTTTGATCGTGGCGACAACGAGTTTTCCTAACGAGTTGTCCTGGTTTGGGACACCCCACGATGGGATTTGGGAAGATGAAACCTTAAATCCTGGAATGATCGGAATTAGGGGTGCTCAGAAAAATGTAGATTTATATATCTATTTTTTTACAGCTGTTGAATTTAATGCTTTATTCTCTAAAAAATATTGGAATGAAACCATTTTCGGTCAAAATTATCCTGTTTTAAACCTGGGAAAACTCCCTAAAGTTGGAGGTTTTTCTGGAGTTGGGATGGGTTTTCCTACGATTTCCAAGGAAAACAGAGATTTTCAGAGGAGAAAAGTGGGGACCTGCTGGTGCCACCTGGTTCTTTTCGGGTCTCAGCTGGACTCCCCTTGGTGGAGGGCGGGGGTCTCACCCTCGGGGGGATTTTAGGACTGGATTTTGGGGTCCCATAATAAAATCAGGGCCCTGGTGCAGCACTGCTTTATTGGGTGTAATTCTCCCAAAATCGGTGAAGCTGGAGCCATTCCCAACCCGCCCTGGGATGGAGGGCTGGGCTGAGGTCCCTTCCAACCCTGAATCTTCTGGGATTCCGGGATATTTAATCCCTTTATCCAGCAGGGATTTTACCTCGATTTTGCCTTCCTTCCCCCAAATATTTTGAGGAGATCCTGCTGCGTTTCCTAAAAAAATTGGGGTTTGCTGTGACAGGAAACCAGAGCTGCCCCATTCCAGGCCCCAAATCCCTGTGGGATCGCAGCTCGGACAGGTCAGACCTGAGCTCCAGAGAGCCCCAAACCTCTCCTCACCCTCGGCGTGGCTTCGGGGCCACACCCGGCTATTATGGGGTGGCCACACCCGTAATTTTGGCTCCTCTTTCATCTCTCAGCAGCTCGACTTGAAAGGGTGACCCAGGGAGGGCCCCGAGGTGCTCGGGGAGTCACGGAGCAGCTCAGGAGGGGGAAGTGCCGAGGTTTGAAGGGCGGCACGAACCTCCTCGGCTCGCGCGGCTGCGATTCCGGATTTTTTCAGCCTCTCGAGAGGCAGAACCTGGAGCTGAGGACAGAACTTTCCGTCCCCTCCTAAACACACCCCACTCCCAACCACTCACCGCGAGGCGAGCGGGGCGCGGGCGAGTTTTGACGCTGAATCACAAAAATCCCGCAAAATCTCTGCTTTTCTGCTCTTCTTCCCCCCACGCAGGTCTGAGCGGCGCCGCTCCGCCATGCACTACCCCGGGGAGCGCTGCACCCCGCTGCTCCTGCCGGGCCCCAAATTCATCACCGAGACCCTCCCGCAGTGCCCGGCGCACGCCGAGGCCTTCGCCAACACCTGCCACCCTCTGAGCATCACCAAGAGCCCGGTGCCGCGCTGGCACGGCTGTGCCCAGGCGCTGTCGCTGGTGCCGTGCCAGCCGCTGGTGCAGAAGTGCGTCCTGCTCTACCCGGAGCCCTGCGAGACCACGCGGCTGCTGCCGCGCCGGGAGCCCGTCCCGAGGGGCTCCGGCCTCACCCAGACCCTGCCGGCTTTCGAGAGCTCCGCAGGCGACAAGAAACGCGTGGCCAGGAGCCTCCCGGCCCGGAGCCTCCCGCCCTGCGCCCCGCGCTGCCCGGAGCCGGGCCGGCTGCGCTTCCCCCCGTGCGGCATCCGCTCCTCGGCGTCCTGCCGGGGCGAGTGCCGCTCGCACAAGGTGGCCAAGTGCCCCTCGCGCTGCCCGGAGCTGCTGCCGGGGCTGACCAGCGGCTACTCGCTGCCCCTCCGCGGGGTCACCGAGTGCCCCCCGCAGCAGAGCTTCGCCCACTCCTTCCTGCAGGAGTGCCTGGGCGGCGTGGCCCCGCAGCGCTGCTCCAAGGGGTACCCGACGCAGGAATGTGTCACCTGCTACTCCTCGGAGCAGCGGCTGAGCGCGGCCAGGAGCGGCGGAGTGGCCGTCAAGGAGGTCAAGGAGTGTCCCCCGCGCAAACCCGCGGCCAAGGGCTCGCTGCTGCAGGAGGGCAGCAAGGCCAAGAGCTCCTCGGCGCAGCACCTGAGCAAGTCCCGCTGTCCTCACCCCCGCGGGTCCCCGCGCCCCTCCCGCCTGTCCTCGGCGGGGGCCAAGCGCTCCGGGCACTCCAAGAAAAGTCGCTGCGCTTCCAAGTGGCTCTGGTGAGGGAGGAGGAGCGGGAGCGGCCGGGAATCCCGCAGGAGATGGAGCTGAGGGCTGCGGTGGTTCCCCGCTCCGTTCCCAGTCCGACCCGCCAAGCCTGGTTTTATCCCTTATCGTGCCCGTGTTGAGCTCCCAGAGTGAATTCCCTGTTTTATTTGACCCCGAATTCGGATTTTCCAGCACCGGGAAGGTGTTGGGGAGAGGCTGAGGAGCTCTGAGCCCCTTGGAACCTCCACCCAGCGCCTTGGTGACAGCGTTTGCACCCTGTTTTTACTGATGTGGGATCAATTCTACTCCGGTTGTGCCACTCACAATAAACTCAGGTTGCAGCTGGCTCCTGTTCTCTGCCTGATTTATTTTCCATCTTTTAAACTGTTTCTAATTCCCGCTCCTGGGGAAAAAAAAATTCCCTGTGGTTACACCACTCCTTTGTGTAAAATAAGGGAAATAATCGCAATTTTAGGGCTGGGTTCACTACCCCGGGTATACTGTGGGAAGGGGATGATGTTCCTCACAGGAATTTCTTCCCAGTATCCAACCTAAACTTCCCCCCCGTCAATCTGAACCCGTTCCCCCTTCTCCTGGAACTCCAGGCCCTTGGAAAAAGTCTCTCTCCATGTTCCCTGTGGCCCCTTCAGGCCCTGCCAGGCCACAGTGGGGTCACCCCAAAGCTTCTCCCGGCTGAGCATTCCCAATTCCCTCAGCCTTTCCTCCCAGCAGGAGGAAAAAAATGGGGAAAATGGGATGGATCAGCAGGAAAAGGTTTAATTGTAAAAATCCAAGCTCCGGATTCCGTGGATTTGCTGCTGATGAGGGAGTTGCGCTGGGAGGATGAAATAAAAACCCGCTGTCCCCCCCAAAAAAGCTGGGAAATTGTGCCCGAATTCCGCTCTCTCCACGTCAAGACGATGCTCGGGCTCTCCTGCTGCCCTTTTCCTCGCTCATCCCGAGGTTTTTCCCGGCGGGATTTGCCCCTGGAAAGGTCACGAGAGCTGGAAAAGGTTTTGGGAACCCCAAAAGCGGCGCGGGGCGGTGCCGCCGCCTGGTGTCGGCAGGGGCGAAGCGCGGCAGGAATTCCATCCTCGTCCCATTCCCAAATTCCCGATTCCCAAAGGCCTTCCCGCGCCGAGGCTTCCATAAATCAAACGGGAATTTCGCTGGATTCTCCATCCTACGAGAAAAACTGGGAGGTTAAAATGAGTTCCCGCTCTGGGGGTGGGGGTTGGATGCTCTGCGGTTTAAGCGGCACAGGAATAAAAATTCCGATTTTTCCAGGGATTTTGGGTGGTTTTAAGGAGGAAAGCTCCAAGCAGGGATCGGTTCAGGAGCCTCCAAGAGATCCATGAGGTGCGTGGAATTATTCTCAAAGGGCACAAAATGGGATTTTCACCAAATTCCCAGAAATCTGCAGAGCTCGACGGGATCGGCCTCAATCAGGAAGGAGGAATTCAAACTCTGATTTTTTCTTTTTGGAAAACTCTGTGAGAACCTGGAATTGTCTTTTGGGGTGGGAAATAATCCCGATAACGAGGTTCCCACGCAACGAGGGGATGTCAAAACCTATCAGAATTATTCACGAGTAATTTACGCACGCAAAGTGTTTTATCCTCATCATATAAATAACAAATTATCCCAGAAAAAAAACCTCCCCAGGGCTCGGAGCAGCTCTGGAATATTCCCTCTTGGATGGAAGTGCCTCTTCCACAAATAAACAGGATGTTGTTCTCAGGCCCAGCTCCAGGTGTTTTGCATATTCCTGAAGCAAAACAACCGATTTCTCCTCAAAAATCACCCCAAAACCGGCTCCAGCTCAGCCCGGGGGAGTTTCCAGGGGCGGGAATTGATTCCCAGGAATTTCCAGCTGGACACAGGGAAGAATTTCTTCCCTGAGCACCGGAGCAGATTGTCCAGGGAATGTTGGAGTCCCCCTAGTGGGGATATTCCAGAGCCATCCCAAAAATCCCGTGCCAGGTTTGAGCAGGGTCCCTTCCAGCCCGACCCATTCCGGAATTCTGGGATTGTCTCCGCTCCGAGGATCCACTCAAATCCTCGGGAAATCAGCAAAACTCCACGAAATTCATCAATTTTCCGGCATCCACAGGATTAAAACTTTTCCTTCATTTTTCAGTCCTCCCTCGAGGCACTTTTAGCCCAAGGAAAAGTTGGGATGGGGCTTGGAGCGAGCTGGGATAGCGGGAAGCGTCCCTGCCCATGGAAAAGGGTTGGAATCGGGTGAGATTTAATCCCTTTCCCACCCAAACCATCCCAGGATTGGAAATCCAGGCAGAAATCACCTCTGGAATTAACTTTTCCTGCAGAAATCCTGGGGGATGTAACAGGAATTCCCACGGAAAATGGAATAACGCGGGCAAACAACCCCAAAACAATTAAGAGTAATTAAGATTATTACACATGAGGGGAGGGCAATTAAAACCTCGCGCCCAAAGGGTGCCTCAGCTTCCTGGAAGTTCGGGAGTTCTTATAAAACTCCAAGGATTCGGGGCTCCCCCGGCCATTCCCATCAATTCCTTCCTGGAATTCTGGTAAGTCCCTCTCACCTCTGTTCAAGAATTCGGGGAAAACGAGCTGGGGTTTCACGGGAATTCTGTGGCTCCAAAAATTCCAAGGGAGGTTCTCTGCTGGGAGTTACTTCGTTGGATATTTGGGGCGAGTCCAGCCTTAAAAATGTATCCATGGGGACTGGAATTCTCGTTAAAATCCCCNGGAATTCTCGTTAAAATCCCCCCCCCCCAAAAAATCTGCTGGAATGCTGTTGTTATTAATTAACAATAATTAGCTGCAGCTTAAAAGTCACTTTAATTTTAATTCTGGTGGGATTTGGATGAGCTTGTCATAAAAGCATGGAATGTTTTGGGATGGAAGGGATTTTAAAGGTCAGGTCATCCATAAATCAGGATGCTCAGTGACATTTTATCTGTATTTTTCCATTTAAAAAATTGGAGAAAACCTGAGATTTTTCCTTCCCCCCCCAAATTTTATTATTCATAGATCAAATTTATTTTCTATGGGATAAAAAGGGAGGAAAATCTTCTTTCCTTCTTTTTCTGCCAGAATGATCCAAACCAGAGCCCATTTTCCCTAAAAAGTTGTTCCTCCCCAGTTTCCAGCTGGCCAGGGAATTTCTTTGGTGCAAAACTCCATTTTTTTGGGGAAGAAGAAACTCCAATTCTGCTGCTTTCCCACCCAAAAACTTCGGGAATTCTCTGAAAAGAGCATTTGGTCTCCATGGAAAACCCCATGAGATAAATAATGGGATTCCCCCGGACTTTTCCAGCAGAATCTTTGGAGAAAAACAGGAATTTGGTGGCTTAACCCAACACCTACCTCCGAAGGAGCCTCTGGAAGAGCCTGAATTCCTCCAGGGACAAAAATTGAGGGATTTTTATTGGGAATCATCCACATCCCACAGCTTTTAACCCTGGCAGGTAAATCCCAGGATATATTCTGGAATTAATTCCACAAAAAGGTGGATTCGGGTTCCAGGGGGGAAAAAAAAGAAAAATTTGGCACCAAAATTCCCTGCGGAGTTCTCGGCTCTCCGGAATTCATCTGGAGGTCCCTGGAGGAAGGATTTTCCCAGGAATTCCGTGAGGATGGTGTGGAAATCAGGGATTTTGGAGCTGTCGGGGCGAGGGAACCGCTCCGGACGCGGATCCGGAGCCGGGAGCGATCCCAGGCTCTGGAATCTGCTCCGGGTAATTATCCCAGCGAGGGCTGGGCAGGCTGAGATAAACAAATCATCCCAGGAAGGGATGGAAAATCGTGGAATGGTGGAGTGGGTAAAGCCAGGGTGGGGATTTTTGGGAAGGTTTTGGCAGGTGGGGAAAAGCTGGAATTGAGCCGGGAGTTCGGTTCAAAAGTAACGTTAAAAGAATTAAATAATAAAAAAAAAATTGAATTAAAAATTAAATAATTGAAAAAAAACCCCCAACATTAAAAATTAAAGTAAAAAATTAAATAAACTTTAAGAAGCGAAATTTAAAAATTAAATGAAAATGTAAGAGTGACATGAAAAATGAAATAATTTCTTTAAAAATAAAACTAAAAAAATTAAACAAAATTTTAAAAAAAATCTAAAAGTGAAATGAAATTTTAAAAATACAGTGAAAATCAGATAGAATTTTTAAAAAATAAAATTTAAAAAAAGAATGAAACTTTAAAAATACAATGCAAATTAAATAGAATTTTAAAAAACAAAACTAAAAATACAAGTAAAAATTTAAAAATAAAATTTAAANTACAAATATGACTATATATATAAAAATAAACATAAAATATATATTTATAAATTATATTTATTATTATATTTATAAATATAAACATACATAAATATATGAATAAACCGTGTCATTCCAAGACGTTTTTGCTGTTCCGGCTGCAGGTTCTCCCTTGTTTCTCCCAGATGTGCTCGGAATTCCAGGGGCAGTGCCCGCGCCCGGCGGCCTCCAGCTCCAGCCATCCCTGCGTGGTTTCCTGCGGCGCTTCCCGAGTCATCATCTTCCCGCCTCCCGTCCTCGTGACGTTCCCGGGGCCCATCCTCAGCACGTGCCCGCAGGAGACGGTGCTGGGATCCCCGGGAATGCCGGAGGGAGGAGCGGGAACCTCCCTGAGATCCCACGGAGCGGAAATCCCACGTTCCGGGGGGTTCGTCCCGAAATTCAGCTCCAGGCCCATCCTCAGCGTGGACCCCCAGGAGGCCTCGGGAATGCTGGAGGGAGGAGCGGGAGCCTCCCGAAGCTCCCTGAGATCCCTGGGAGCACAAATCCCGCGTTTCGTCCCGAAATTTGGCTCCCGGCGAGCGTCGCGCTGCTCCTACGTCTTCAATTCCCGTTGGATCCACCCCTGCAGGAGAAGCAGCGGCGGGAGCCAGCAGCTGGCTGGGAATGGGAGCGAGGAGCAAATTCCAGAGCTGGAAAAGCCAGGAATGGAAAGCGAGGATGCAGCGAAGGAGGAAAAAGAGGTCTTGGAAGTGTGACACGGATCCGACCCCAATCCAAAGGCTCTGGAGGCTCCTCCAAAGCAGATTTGGGAATTTAAGTTCAGCTTAAGTTGGGTTTTTTTAAGGTTGGGGTTTTTAAGTTGGGTTTTTTTCCCCTCAGACATTCCCAAGCAGCGGAATAAAGCCATTAAATTCCCTCTTCTCCAAATTTTGGGATAACCCAACGCTCGGAATCTGATTTGTGGAAGCAGTTTGTTCCTTTTCCGTGGTTTTTCCAGAGAAATCGAGGCACTCACTGCCACCCAAATGTGGCCAGACCTGACAAAGCCTTTCCCTGCCAGGCCTAATAAAGCCTGGCTTAGCTTTTATGGGAATTACTCACCAGGAAATTCCCTTTTCCCTGGGATAAACACAAACACAATCCCGTCGCTGCTTCCTGGCTTTCACTTTCACCGCAGGAAAGTCGGGGAAGGGAATAAATCGATCTCCTTATAATTAATTTTAATGAAAAGGAAAAAATATTTGTGGAAGTGAATTATTTCTATATAAAAATATAACACCTTGGAAACGTTTGCCCAGAAAAATGTGGATTTTTCCATCCCTGGGAGTGTCCCAGGCCAGATTGGACAGGCTTGGAATAACCTGGGATAGTGGGAGGTGTCCTTTGCCCACGGATCTGGATGATCCCACCCAAACCATTCCAAAATTCCAGGATGAAAGTGAAGAACCTTCACCCGGACCTGCGTCCTTTACTCCATCATTTAATTTATTTTATTTTATTTTAGCCTCGTTCTTTCCCTTCCCATTAAAATTATTCTGCATTATCACAGCAGTTTCCTCGTTTTCTTTTCCAGGGAAATTTTCCTAACTGGGAAAGCTGCATAAATTCCAAATCGCTGAGGGGGTTTTTTTGGGGCTGGGGAGGTTTGAGAGCTGCCCTGGAACAACTGGAATTTTGGAATTCCTCACCAGCCTCAGGGTGGGCTCCTCCTTCGGGGACCAGCCCCAATCCAGGGGATTTTCCCTTCAGAGGGAAAAGGGATCGTGGAAAACTTGGCAGGGACCTTAAAACAGCTCCTCAACAGCCGGGAGGCAGAATTCCAACCTTTCAGAACGCTTTTTCCATGTTTTTGCTGGATTTCCCTTCCTCTGTGCCCTCCTCTGCGCTCCTCCACCTCACCTGGGCATCCGTGTGCGAAACGGGAAGTTTTTCCGCGCTCCCAGTTCCCTGCAAACCTGTTCCTGCTAAAGCAATCCCCTCGGATATTCCCTGCCCATCCGCATTTCAATTTTTCCCTTTGCATTTTGGGAGCTCCCATAAATCCCCTGGTTCATCCGGCCCCCATTTGCGTGTGCCCCACATTCCCGATCCCGTTCCCGATGCCGGCGGTGTTGTAACGATCCCAATATCTCGGAGGATCAGCCCGTGAGCCGCGGCTCGCCCTCCCCAAGCCGGGGGCAGCTCGGAGATCCCACATTTCTTGTTTGGCTCGCGGATGAAAGGTTGGGAAAACTCCGGCAATGAGGTCACGGGCGGGGCGGACCCCAAAACCTCGGGGTTGACTCATGGGCTCCAGCGGCTCCACCCCATCCAGCTCGAGGAGTTGGACAATCTCCAGCTCCACGCGGGGCTCAGGAAGAAGAGGAACGGAATTTGTTCCTTTTTTAGTAATTTTTTT
>VZRS01010756.1:5648-26567 GCA_013398055.1 Ifrita kowaldi | reverse complement strand
CCTCGGACACCTCCAGGGGTGGCCACTCCAACCCTCCCTGGGCAGCCCCTTCCGAGGCCCGGCCGCCCTTTCCAGGAGGGATTTTCCCAAATTTCCACCCTGAGCCTCCCCTGGCACAGCTCGAGGCCGTTCCCTCTTGTCCTGGCCCCATTCCCTGTGATCAGACCCCAAATCCCCCCTGGTTACCCCCAGGAAGAGCCCGAAATTCCCTCTGGAGACTCCTAACTGCAGCTTTTTGGAGAAAAACCATCAGCTTTTCCACCAAGAATTCAGAGCTGGATCCCTTTTGGATCAATCCGATCCCCTTTGGATCAACCCGATCCCTTTGTGATCCAGCTGATCCCATTTTTTTTGGTTGTCTGAACCCCAGAGACCTTGTTTGGGTCCATTCCATGTTTTTTGCCCCATCAGTCTTTCAATCAACCCTCAACATTCTCCACTCATCTGCCTAAGCCTATTATTATTATTATTATTATTATTAGCAATAATAGTAGTAATAATAATAATTCTACCATTACCATTAATATTAATATTAATATTAATATTAATATCATTATTTTGATTTGCAGCCTGGAAAACCAAGCGTGCATCAGAAAATCCTGCATTTTCCTGCCAATTTGCCTTTTTTCTCCTGCTTTTTTCCTCCTTTTTCCACCTTTTTCCCTCCCAGTGTTCCCATGGTTTTTATGGCCTTGCACAGGGGAGCCCGGCTGTTTCTCCTGACTTTCATGGAATCCCAGGATGGTTTGGGATGGAAGGGACCTCCAGGATGACCCAGATCCCTCGTTCCCTTTCCGATATCCCATCCCACGACTCCTCCTCGCAGGCCTTTCCCTTTCCCCGCTCCTGACCCAGTAAAATTCTCATTTATTAGGGGAAAACTGGTGCCCAAAAGTGACCCAACCTTCCCAAGGATGCTCCATCCGAGGGTGGATCCGAGGCTGGGACACACCCAGTTATTAATGGGCTTATTCCCGATAACCCATCATTACATTCCCAATATTGCACAGCAGCAAAATTCGGGATGAGGTCAGGGAGACCAAGGCTTGGCCCAGACCCAGGGGAAAGGACGGGGCTGCTTTTCCTCCTTAAATCCCTTTTCAGGCCTAAGAATCACAAAATCGTGGAATGGTTTGGGTTGGGAAGGTCCTTGAAGGTCATCTTATCCCAACTCCTTTCCATTATCCCAGGATGCTCCAACCCGGCCCTGGACACTTCCAGGGATGGGGCAGCCACAGCTTCTCTGGGAAATCCATTCCAGGCCCTCCCCACCCTCACAGGGAACAATTTCTTCCCTAAAGCCACCCTAAATTTCCCCTTTTTCAGCTTGAACCCATCCCCCTTTTCCCATAACCACAATTCCTGGTGAATTCCAGGAGCAATGAGAGCACTGGAATTTTGGACAGATTTTATTTTATTCAAGCCAAACCTTTGGCCTTGTTGAGCTGGACCAATAAGTGCTGCACAAATCTTTGCATCTGGAAAGAATTCCAATATTTCCTCTGGATAACAAAACTCTGCTTTTTTTTTTTTTCTGGGAAAATTTCCTTTTCCCCCCTTAAATCCAACTCTAAATTCATTTTACAGGATTTTGTGCCACCAGCTCCGGGTTTAATCCTTGAAGAAACTCAAAGGAAGCTGCCAGATTTTCTTGCTGAGACGAGCAGCTCGAATGAGGCAACGAAGGCAAATGAAGATTTAATTAATATCTTTCTCATTAATGGATGATTAAATTGGATCTTAGCACCACGCCTCGGTGAGCCATGGGGTGATACAGGAATGGGAATTCGCTCTGTGGCATTGGCTCATTCCACAGGCGCCAATGAAATATTAAAATTAATTATTTTGCAAGGGTGGAACTTCTAAGATGCCCCAAATAACCCCAAACTTCACCCATGAGCACCCACCTTCCTGAGGAACAGATCCTGCGGCTCTTTAGAACCCCGGGATCCCGGAGGCTGGAAAAGAATTCCAAGATCATCGAGTCCAAGCTGTGCCCGGTCCCCACCTGGACACCCAGACCAACGTCCAGGAATTCCTCGGACACCTCCAGGGGTGGCCACTCCAACCCTCCCTGAGCAGCCCCTTCCAAGGCCTGGTCACCCTTTCCAGGAGGGATTTTCCCAAATTTCCACCCTGAGCCTCCCCTGGCACAGCTCGAGGCTGTTCCCTCTTGTCCTGACCCCGTTCCCTGGGATCAGATCCCAAATCTCCTCTGGAAAAGCCCGAAATTCCCTCTGGATCCCCCTTTTCTCCAGGCTGAGCTCTCCCAGCTCCCTCAGGATTCTCCATTCCCTTCTCCTGCTGCTCCAGCCCCATTCCCACCCCTGGATATGCTCCAGCTCCTGAGTGAAGAAGATCCAAACCCCCTTCTCCAACCCTCAGTCTTCTGGGGGTTTGGGGTTGGGCTGAGCTGATAAGGCCGGGCTGCCTTATCAAAGCCCCTTCTTCAGCCGTGCCCGCTCCCGGGGGCTCCAGCTGACCCAGGACCTCTGTAAAATCCCGGGATGAGACTCTGGGGACTCTTGGGGACGGTTGCGTGCAGGGCCAGCGATGATCCTTGGGGTTCCCTTCCAGCTCGGGATATTCCGTGATCCTGGGAAGCCTCTGGCTGCTCCAGGGAGGTGACCCTGACCTGGAGAAGGCGTTTGGGTGGTGGCCCCAAGAGGGACACCTGGCCCGGCTTTTGGACAGACCCAGATTACGCCCCGGCACTCCAGGCTTCCCCCTGGGGCTGCAATTCCGTGTTCCCCCAGGTTTTATCCAGGGAATTAGAGAGCATTAGCTGTGTTTTGTTTCCAAAGATGAAAGATTCCCAGGAAATTGGGGTGCCGTCATTATTCCCGAGCAAATCTTGTTGGGCAGTGAGGAAGAATTCCTCAGTTCCGGAGTTATTTGCGGGTTTAATTCTTTAATCACCACCTTTTGCGGAGCTGGAGGTAAAAAATGTCCCCAAATTTCTCCGTGAGAGAGGAAAAATGTAATTTTTTATGGGATTGAACAGAGGGAATCAAGTCAGAAATGGACAGAAATGGTCAGAAATGGTCAGAAATGGTCAGAAATGAACATAAATGAACAGAAATGGTCAGAAATTGACTGAAATGGTCAGAAAGGAACAGAACTGAGATCCTACTCTGGTCTAAGCAATAAAACAGAGCTGAAATACAAATAATTAACGAGCAGTTGGTGGCGATTAAGTTAATCCCTTGTATTCCCTTCAATCTCATAATTATCCACTGGAAAAACACCCCAAAATATCATCCCTTTATTTGGAAATTGGATTCCAGGTGACGGCTCAGAAACCACTCCAAAATAGAAATCCCAAGGATCCAAACCAGCCTGAAATTCGCGCAGCAATTCCCGAATTTTAGCCTGTTTATTTTCCTGCCCGGTGTTGTTGGTCGTTCTCTTCCAAGCCTGGAATTGCCCTGATAAAATCTGGGGGAGAATGAGGGTTGAGGATCATGTTCTGCCCCGATCTGGGATGATGACACCGATGATTTCCTCTCTGCCAAGCGGCCTCGGAGTCCAATTTGGAAAATTACAGGGAAGAGCGAAGCAGCTGCAGCTGCTTCCTCTGATTTCATCTCCGTATGCAAAGCAGCCGGGAAGGATCAGAGCAGAGCCCTGGAATTCCTAAAGCCAGAAAATCAATTTACCGACGACAACAACAACAACAACATCAACAACAACAACAATCAGCATGCCAGGAAAAAACAGGATGAGGAATCTCCCAGATAAACCTCTGGAGTTGGTTTGTTTGAGGTGAGTCTGGAGCTCCTCGGCCCGAATTGATGCTCTTTAAAGTTTATTTTTTTAATGTAAAAAATAAGTTTGTTTGGGTTTTTTTCTGCAAATCCTTTGCAGGAAAAAAGCCAAAATTCCTGATTTTTTTTTTTTGTTTTAATTTGTATTTCCAGAAGGATTTCTCTTCCAGCTGGGAAGGGAGTTTATCTCTTTCTCTTATCTCTTCAAGAACTCTTTGATCCGAGGCAGGCCCAGGGGTTGTGAAAGGAGTTTTGGGCCTGTGCCAGGGGTTTGCACTTGGGATCTGATTTTTTTGGAAGGATGTCCATGGAATATCCAGGCTGAAGTTCCACAAAGGAAAGGATCCCATTAAAACTTCCAGGGGAAAACCCCAATTACAGAAACCAAAACCTGGGGATTTTGGGGCAGTTTTGTGTTTTAAACCAATCTTCTCTCCATTGGAATAAACTCCAAGGCAATGGGACGAGGTTCTTATGGACTTTTCTCAAATATTGGGTTTGGTAACTCCTGGAATTGCCTCCGCTGTCAATCACTGTAATTAATGGGTGCTTTTAATTGCCACGAATTAAGTGAGTCAGACTGTTCTGTGCTGCTCATGTATCTCCTGCTCATTAGATTGATTCCAGAGCCATGAAACGTAAATAAAATCATTTATTTGGGGCTTTGTTTTCGTGTTTTCCTTTCATTTTAATAATTCACCACAACTAAGAACAAATAGGGTTTTTTTTAATGTAAATGTGAGCGTGGAAATCACAATATCAGCATTTTTCAGGCCTTGGGGATTTGTTTGAGCTGAGTTTATGGGCCTGGACTTCAGGTAATGTTTTCTCTGAGTCCTCTAACCCTGAACTAAATTCCCCTCCTCATCCTGGCCTCTAAAAAACACATTCCCACAGGAAAATTCAATTTCTTCCCAGTTTTTAGTATTTTTTATGTGTTTATTCTGAAGGGAACCAGCCCTTGAGATGAGGAATTGTTGATAAACTATAAAATCCTGGGCAGGTGCCTTTTTGTAGCTGAATTTCAGATGGAATTCTTGTCCAGGAATTGCTTTGGGACCTCAAACTTCCCACTTGGAATGTGAAAAGGAAATTATCTGTTCAAAGGACAGCTCCAAGAACAGAAATTCCATAAAAACCCATGGGATGAACACAAAGTGGCCACGGACACACAAAGCGAATATTTTAGGGAAAATCCACCTATTTTAGGGAAAATCCCCCCTCAGGGGATGGTGGGATTTCCAGCAGAGGCCCAGGATGGGAGAAGCACCTGTGTGGGCCTGGGAGTTGATGTCCCAAGACAGAAATTCCACAAAAAATCCCCAAGGAGTGAACACAAAGTGGCCATGGACACTCACAGTGAGTATTTTAGGGAAAATCCGCCTATTTTAGGGAAAATCCCCCCTCAGTGGATGGTGGGATTTCCAGCAGAGGCCCAGGATGGGTGAAGCACCTGTGTGGGCCTGGGAGTTGATGTCCCAAGACATAAATTCCATTAAAAAAACCCCCATGGAGTGAACACAAAGTGACCACAGACACACAAAGAGAATATTTCAGGGAAAATCCACCTATTTTAGGGAAATTTCCCCCTCAGTGGATGGTGGGATTTCCAGCAGAGGCCCAGGTGAAGCACCTGTGTGGGCCTGGGAATTATCCCACACCCCAGTGTGGGCCCGGAAATCGATGTCCTAAGACACAAATTCCATAAAAAAACCCCACGGAGTGAACACAAAGTGACCACGGACACACAAAGAGAATATTTTAGGGAAAATCCACCTATTTTAGGGAAAATCCCCCTTCAGTGGATGGTGGGATTTCCAGCAGAGACCCAGGTGAAGCACCTGTGTGGGCCTGGGAATGATCCCACACCCCAGTGTGGGCCTGGATGTCCCAAGACATAAATTCCATAAAAAACCCCCCCATGGACTGAACACAAAGCGAACATTTTAGGGAGGATCCCCCTCAGCGGATGGAGAGATTTCCAGCAAAGGCCCGGGAAGGGTGAAGCACCTGCAGCGCCCTGTGTGGGACTGGGAATTATCTCCTAATCCCTAAGGCGTTATCAAAACAGTTGCGACAAGGGGAGGCAGGAGCAGGGAAAACATTCCATTTCACAAGGGAGTTGCGTCAAGGTGGCTCCCAATTTCCTTTCTCCGTGACAGGATATAAAAGTGCTCCTGACTGGCAGCCCCGGAGCTGCTTCTGCTGACTCGTCCTCCTCGCTGACTGGGTAAGTCGGGTTTCACTGAATCAGCTCCTAATTAGACATAATTGGGTTTATGGGGAGCTTTGATCTGAGGTTTTATATCCTATCCTAAATCGGGGTAGAGTTTATTCTCCAAACCCGTTTTACGTGGGAAGTGGGACTTGGGATTAAGGTGGATAAAGGGGGAAAAGGAACGGGAGTTATAAAAATGTTGATGGGAGGAATTTTTAGGAATTGAGCATTTATTTTTTGGAGAGGGGTCACTCCAAACCCAAGATTAGGGTGGGATTCATTCCCGAAAGGAACAGGAAAGGGAATGATGTGGGAGAAAGACGGGGAGGTTCTTCCCAGAATTCATTCTGGAAATAGATACAGGGCAAAAAAACCAGAGAAGCTTTGGGGTGACCCAATCGTGGCCTTCCAGGACCTGAAGGAGCTACAAGGAACATGAGGAGAGACTTTTTCCAAGTGTCGGGAAAAGGGGGAATGGGTTCACACCGATGGACAGGAGGTTTAGATGGGATTTTTAGGGATAAATCCTTCCCTGTGAGGGTAGGGAGGCCCTGGAGTGGGATTCCCAGAGAAGCTGTGGCTGCCCCATCCCTGGAATTGTCCAAGGCCAGGCTGGACGGGGTTTGGGGTCTGTGGAAAACGTCCCTGCCCACGGCAGGGGTTGGAACTGGATCTTTAAGGTCCATTTCATGATTCCACGGAGCCCCAGAGAGGAGTGGGAGTAGAATTAGAAGCATTTCCCCACAAATTCATCTCCGTTGATGGGCACAATTTATGGAGAAGCGGATTGTGCCCTAGAAAGGATGATTTTATAATTATTATTTTAATTTTCTAACCACAAACTCGTTTATTTAGGTGATTTAACCCCACATATCTGCACCTGTCCACCCAAACAAATCCCCATTCCCATAACACATCCAAGGGGAATCATCTCCCATTCACCTCCCATTCCCTACTGGACATCTCAGTCTCACCCCCAAGAATTCAAGGACAAAACCACCTCTTTTTCCCTGGATTTCCTATCTCATGGAGAAGTCTGGGGACATTTACACCCCTTAAAAGGCGGTGATCAAAGAATTAAACACACAAACAACTCCGAAACGGAGGAACTCAGGAATTCTTCCCCATCCTTCCAATCCTCTGGCCGTGCCTTCACCGGGTTGGGACCTTCTCTTCCTTCCAGGTTGGATCGGGAACGATGTCTTCCTACGGCCAACTGCTCAGTGCCCGCTGTGCTTCGCCCTGCGAGGTGACCTGCAGCCAGCCCTACGTCGACGCCTGCAGCGAGCCCTGCGTCGCCTCCTGCGGAGATTCCCGAGCCATCGTCTACGCCCCGCCCGTGGTCGTGACATTCCCGGGACCCATCATCAGCTCCTGCCCCACGGAGAGCATCGTTGGGTCGTCCATCCCCGAAATCCAAGGGGGAATGGGGTCCGGAGGGGGTNCTCAGGCTTCGGTAGGAATTATTATCCCTATTTTTCCCGAGGGTACTACAGGTATCGCAACGGGAACTATGGGCCTTTTTAACCCCTTAAAACTGAGGAATATCCACAGGAAAATTAGGATGCAAAGTAGTTTTTTACAGCTCGATATTCCAAGCGGTCTCTGCTCCAGCTGATCCGGCGGGGGCCGGGGCTGTTCGGGTCTTGCTGTGCTTTGTCCAAGGCTTAGGATCCCGATGTTCCCTCCCTTTGTCCCTTGCTCCTGTTGTGTTTTGTACCCCCTGAACCTGAAGAGTCAAACCAGTCGCGGGACTCGGCTGTGAAAGTGTCCAGCTGGAAAAAGAATGTTGTGGAATGACTGCTGGATTGGTGTCCAGGCTGAAATGGGAATGCTGAAATGGGAATGCTGAAATGGGAATTCTGACATCATGGAGATTCCGTTCTTTGTCTCTGCACTGCCTCATCCCACTTTTTTGTTTGTATTAAAGCCCTGTTGCATCACAGCCCCGGGTTCTGGCTTTTATTTCACCACAGTTTCAGTTACAAACCGGTGTGAAAGAAGTGAATTCCTGTGCAGTAATTAACTCTCATCAGAGGGGAATTAATTCCGCTTTAATGCAAATATAATTTGTCTGAAATTCCTCAATAAACTAACTTCCCTTTCTGATCTATCCCACATTATCCATTCTAACAAATAACACAGAATAATTTAGGTTGGAACAACCTCTGGGGATGGACTGGTGCAGCTCCCACTCAAAACCAGTTTACCCTTGGAGCCAGGGTAATGGGGGATTGGGATGCTTAGGGGTGACCTAATTTTGTGGGGTTTAAAGGGCTTGATGACCCTGGAGGTCTTTTCCAACCTAAATGATCCTGGGATTCTGTGGAAAGGAAAACCGGGAAGCAGCCAATGCAATTCAGAAGGATTTTTATTAGGCCTTGTAGTAAATGAAATAGAATAAAACAATAGAATAAAGCAATTCATTGGTGGTCCAAGGGCAGCCAGGTCGCCCCCGTGGGTGACCAAAGCCACACAAGGTGAAGCTGGAGCCTTTACAGAAAGTCACAGCTGGAATTCTGGAGCATTCCCACCCCACCAGAAAGGACACGGGACAAGATTAATTAAAGAGCTCTGGGAGAGACGTCATCCCATGGAACAGCTTTTGGTTGAAGATGAAGCACAGCAGGAGAAGATGCGAGCCTGGTTTTCAGGGAGCAGCCTCGGAATTCCAGGCCTGGCTGTGGCTCTGGATCCTGGGTTTTCATCTTCCAGGTTGTTTTGCCTCAGTTCCCCAGGCGGGATCCGCCGCGGCTGCTGTGGAACCTCCGGCTGTAGCAGGATCCCCCCATTCCCAGGGAGCCTCCGTAGCCAAAGGCACCCCCAGATCCAAAGGAACCCCTCGCCCCCAGCGCGCCTCCGTACCCACAGGATCCAAAGGAATTCTGCATTCCCGCCACGCCCCCAGAACCAAAGGAACCCCCACACCCAAAGGGACCCCCGATCCCCGAGGAGCCCCCGTAGCCAAAGGAGCCCCCGGATCTGAAGGAGCCTCCCATCCCCGCCAGAGCCCCTGGCCCAAAGGAGCCGCCCGCCCCCCAGGACTCATCGGAGCCGTTTGGGATCGGAGCGCCGAAAACGGTGGGAAGGGATGTGCCCACAACGCTCTCCTGGGCGCAGGTGCTGAGAGTGGGGCCCGGGAAGGTGAGGACGACGGGAGGAGGGAACACCACGGCCCTGGAATCTCCACAGGAGGCAACGCAGGGCTCCAGGCTCCTGCTGTAGGCGCAGGGCTGGGAACAGGCCACCTCACAGCCCTGCAGGCACTCGGAGCCCACGTTGTTCAGCATCATTCCTTGGGATCTGGGATCAAGCTGGGAAAGGCAAAGGGCGGTCAGGGAAGCAGCACAGTCAGGCCACAGGTTCCCAGTACGAACCAGTTGGACTTTGTCCTTCTCCTCCAGCTGCTCCCAGTTCAACCCCTCCTGGCAAATTCCCATTTTTTCTGCTCTTTCCTTCCTTCGTGGCCTGTTTGAGGCTTCTCAGTTCTTGCTTTCCTACCACCACATCTCTTTTTTTTCTGAATCTCTCAAAAAAAAACCTTCCCCTTTCTCTGGGACTGAACTACCTGATCCTTAAACAATTCTTCGCCCAGAAAAGTCCCATTAATTCCCTTTTCGATCTAGACCCACAGGAAGATTTACCTTCAGAAAGTCCCCAAGGAAAATCCTCCTTGCTCTGTTCTTCCCTTTCCCCCAACTTTTCAAAATCCACTTTTCTCTCTCCCTCAGCTTTTCTAAAACTGCTGGAATTTTGCGAGATAAAAAAGGAGCAGTTTTTGAGTATTGAGGAGTACAATGAAGTCAGACTTACCCCGGTGTCTTGCAGGGAATAAATCAGCGGGGAGCTGGAAGAATGGAAGATTTCTCAGGTCTCTCCCCTTTTATCCCATTTTCAGACAATGAGGAGGATGTGAGGTCACCCATCATTTGCTAAATTCTTATCACCGACAAAGAAAAAGATCCTCTTAAGCCTCGCCATTGTCTTCATTTCAGCTCATAATTAGTGATCATTTCCAGCCCTGCTTTGAGTGACACAAACCCAACACCCAAAAGTCTCCTTTTGTCTCAAACTTCAGGGGAAAAAAAAATCCTTTTGGCATCACTGTGGTTCCAAAGCAAACAGGGGCTGATCTCCGTGTTTATTTTCCGTCAGTGACTCGCAGGAAGGTGGCTCCCCATGTGTCACTCACAAAATTGGGGTGTAAGCCCCAGATTTGGGGCCAATCCCTCCCAAACGGAGTCATCCGACCTCGGATGGAGGTCAGTGCTCTTTGCAACCGTTCCTGCATCCGTGGATTGTGGGGATGAGGCAGCGGAACACATTTCAAAGGGACTGAAGTGACACACGAGGTCTGAAGCTCTGAAACCTCTGAGTAATTTTAATCAAAACGCATTTCGGGGATGCTGAGCTCAGCATTGTCACCAGGATGTCACCGGTGCCACCGCAAGGGCACAGCCCAAGATCACCAGGCCTTCGTGCTCCAAGGTGGATCCCAAACTTAAAATCTTGGGATCATTCAGGTTGGAAAAGCCCCCCAAGATCATCAAGCCCAACGTTTGACCCATCACCACCTGGTCACCAAGACCAATGTCCAGTTGTTCCTCGGACACCTCCAGGGATGAGGACTCCAAACCCCCTCGGGCAGCCCCTTCCAAAGCCTGACCTCCCTTTCTGTGACGAAATTCCTCCTGAAATTCTTCACACATGAGGTTGACCTTCAAAATTATCTCATCGCCAACCCAAGCCGTTCTTTAGTGCGGACTTGCAGGGTTGATCTGTCCGGGCAGCACTTAAATCATTAACAAAAAATAACAGGCAGGGGTCAGATTCCATTGTAAACCCCGTCATCCCAGGGATATTGCACAGGAATCGGGCTGTAAAATTCCCACACAATGGAAAAACCGAATTTATGATACAAGAGTCAGATTGTATATGTCGAGGGTTGATTTGCTAATTGGAAACTATGAAAATAATTACGGGCGTTAGAGGAGTCACACAGAGGAAAAAACCATCAGAATTTGGTAAGGGTGAGAGATTTTATGGGATGCTTCACATCCCAGGAGGGGCCTCAAAGAGGTATAAAAGCAGGAACATCTCCGGAGTCTCCTCAAAACTTCTCCTGACTTCTCCTGCTACTCCAGGTGAGTTGGATTTAAGCTGATCTTTGCTCTCTCTCATTCTCTGCGGTGATAGTTTTAAACAAGGACTCGTTCCTTGATTTTGGGGGTTTTAGCCTGGAGACGTGGCAGTGAAATCCTGCTTTCCACTGAAGTCTCCCTGCAGTCGCTTGGAGAAGGCGGCAGAAATCAATTTGGTACTTAAAGACGGAATTTTAAGGGTTATTTGAATTTTTCTTGCGTCTTTCAAAACTTAAATTTACTGAAAGACCAAGTCCTAGATGTCCTCTACAGAGGCAAGAAAGGAACAGGGACAGGACGAGAGGGAGCGGCCTCAGGCCGCTCCAGGGGAGGCTCAGGCTGGACATGAGGAGGAATTTCCTCCTGGAAGGAGCTGCCCAGGGAGGTCTGGAATGACCATCCCTGGAGGTGTCCGAGGAACTCCTGGACATAGGTCTGGGTGACCATGTGGGGGTCAGGCACAGCTTGGACTCGATGCTCTTGGAATTCTTTTCCAACCTCGGCGGTCCTGTGAACAGGAAGGACGAGGATCTCGTTTGCGGGACGGGGCTCTGGCATTCCCTGACTCCATCTTTTCTCTCCCAGCTCCTCCTCTGACCCCGAGAACCATGAACTGCATCAGCTCCCGGTGCCTGCCCGGCTGTGAGGTGAAGTGTCCCGAGCCCTGCGCCTACAGCAGAGGCCTCGGCCCCTGCGTGGCCTCCTGCGGGGACTCCACGGCCCTCGTCTACGCCCCACCCGTGTGGATCACCTTCCCGGGCCCCATACTGAGCTCCTGCCCCCAGGAAAGCATCGTGGCATCATCCATACCCCAGTCCGACAGCGCTTCGCCCTCGTACAGCTCAGGGATGGGAAGATCTTACGGTGGTCTGTCAAGGACGGGGGGCTCCTACGGATCTGGGGGCTCCTATGGATATGGGGGCTCCTACGGATCTGAGGGCTCCTATGGAGCTGGGGGCTCCTACGGATCTGGGGGCTCCTATGGATATGGGGGCTCCTACGGATCTGAGGGCTCCTATGGAGCTGGGGGCTCCTACGGATCTGGGGGCTCCTATGGATATGGGGGCTCCTACGGATCTGAGGGCTCCTATGGAGCTGGGGGCTCCTACGGATCTGGGGGCTCCTATGGATATGGGGGCTCCTACGGATCTGAGGGCTCCTATGGAGCTGGGGGCTCCTACGGATCTGGGGGCTCCTATGGATATGGGGGCTCCTACGGATCTGAGGGCTCCTATGGAGCTGGGGGCTCCTACGGATCTGGGGGCTCCTATGGATATGGGGGCTCCTACGGATCTGAGGGCTCCTATGGAGCTGGGGGCTCCTACGGATCTGGGGGCTCCTATGGATATGGGGGCTCCTACGGATCTGAGGGCTCCTATGGAGCTGGGGGCTCCTACGGATCTGGGGGCTCCTATGGATATGGGGGCTCCTACGGATCTGAGGGCTCCTATGGAGCTGGGGGCTCCTACGGATCTGGGGGCTCCTATGGATATGGGGGCTCCTACGGATCTGAGGGCTCCTATGGAGCTGGGGGCTCCTACGGATCTGGGGGCTCCTATGGATATGGGGGCTCCTACGGATCTGAGGGCTCCTATGGAGCTGGGGGCTCCTACGGATCTGGGGGCTCCTATGGATATGGGGGCTCCTACGGATCTGAGGGCTCCTATGGAGCTGGGGGCTCCTACGGATCTGGGGGCTCCTATGGATATGGGGGCTCCTACGGATCTGAGGGCTCCTATGGAGCTGGGGGCTCCTACGGATCTGGGGGCTCCTATGGATATGGGGGCTCCTACGGATCTGAGGGCTCCTATGGAGCTGGGGGCTCCTACGGATCTGGGGGCTCCTATGGATATGGGGGCTCCTACGGATCTGAGGGCTCCTATGGAGCTGGGGGCTCCTACGGATCTGGGGGCTCCTATGGATATGGGGGCTCCTACGGATCTGAGGGCTCCTATGGAGCTGGGGGCTCCTACGGATCTGGGGGCTCCTATGGATATGGGGGCTCCTACGGATCTGAGGGCTCCTATGGAGCTGGGGGCTCCTACGGATCTGGGGGCTCCTATGGATATGGGGGCTCCTACGGATCTGAGGGCTCCTATGGAGCTGGGGGCTCCTACGGATCTGGGGGCTCCTATGGATATGGGGGCTCCTACGGATCTGAGGGCTCCTATGGAGCTGGGGGCTCTCCTGGATGTGGGAGCTCCTCTGGGGGCATGTCAGGGAAGGGGGGCTCCTCTGGATGTGGGGGTTCCTCCTCGGGGGGCTGCCACCTCCAGAAGTTCTACACCAGCAGCAGCCGCGGATCCCGCCTGGGAAACTGAGGCAGCGGAAGATCTGCAGACCCAGGAGATGGAGCCCCACGACCCAGATCCGCAGCTGGGACGGGCTTTGGGAGATGGCAAAAGCATCAACGGGAGCCACCCTTGCTCAGGACCTCTGGGAACTGGGCCCACACCTCTTCCCTGCATTTCCCCTTTGTCTTTAATTAGCAACAGCCTCTGTTAATCACCCTTTTGTGCCAGCTCCTTCTTTCCATTGTGCCGGGAGAAGAAAGGAAGAACGACTTGAAAGGCCTGGCAGGGAGTTTGTCAGTGCAGCCCTGACAGGAGAAGGACAATGGGTGGAAGGTGGATTCTCCTGGGACAGCGAAGCTGAAGGAAGGAGCGTCTGTTTGGTGTCATTCCCTGGTGTGCCCTATTAAAACCCTCCTGCATCATCACATTTCGTTGGGATTTCCTTTCGCTGCGGGACCGTTTCGGTCCCATCCTTTCCTCTGCCTCCTTAGGCTTCCTCGAGCTGGTTCCCTGAGCAGCAATTATGAGGTTTTTTTTATGGTAATTGGGCGGTAATTGTTTAAGTAATCGGGGTTGTGAAACGGAGGGTTGGGTGAAGCACCCAAACTTTCAGCACAGAGGGGTTCAGTTGTTCTCTGGAGGAGCTCTGGAGGTCTCTGGAGGTGACGACTCTGAGCTGGAGGATGAACGAGTGAGGGGTGGGATGTGGTCAGCTGAAAACAGGAAAGTCATGGAGTTTTTTGATGTTGAAGTCTGGGGTTTAGCTCAGCTCTTCCCTCCTGAAGGATTCTGTTCATTCCTGGAATCACAGAATCCAATCCTTGAGGCTGGAAATGATCTCCAAGGTCATCGAGCCCAACCTTTGGTCAATCTCCGCCTCTCAGCAGTGCCATGTCCAGTCCTTCCTCGGACACCTCCAGGGATGGCCACTCCAACCCTCCCTGGGCAGCCCCTTCTGAGGCCTGACTGCCCTTTCCAGGAGGGATTTTCCCAAATTTCCACCCTGAGCCTCCCCTGGCACAGCTCGAGGCCGTTCCCTCTTGTCCTGTCCCCATTCCCTGTGAGCAGAGCCCAACCCCTGCATTCTGTCACCATATTTAGAACCAGTTTTTAGGAATTAATGTGATTCCCCTCAGAATTCTGAGGTTCAGGAAAGCTGAACACATTTTCGGGAGTGATAGGGAATGAAAATCAATGCAAAAATCTGAGGACTGGGGATGGGAACCAAAGAAAATCCACCAAAGAACCTCTCCTTGATTTCTGAGCCGTCACCCCGAGCTTGCAGTGCCAAAAGCTTCAGGATGTGGAGAAATTTCTCCCGACTGTGGCATCATCAAAGGGCTGCTTTTATATGACAGCAAAATGTCACCAGGCTGTGCAAGAGAGAATTTCCCAAGGGAGGAGTGACACAAGAGCACAAATCCCGCCCGGTGTTGTTGTTTTCCATCGTTATTGCTGGGATAGGAACAAAAAAGAGCCCCATGGGTGAGTCCCAGGTGCTAAAGATGTGCTAAAGATGACTTAAAACCAGCCTTCACTCCCTTGGAAAACACAGGACGGAGGTCAGGAACCCCCCAAAAATTTAAAATTTTATTTTAGTGCATCATATTGAATATTTGTTAAGTCAAGAAGGATGAACTGAAATATGGGAAATATCAGGAAAAAGAGGATGTCCCTATGAGAGGTTCCTACTTGAAAAATTGAATGTTTCGCTCTCCGTTTGAGCTGAAAATGGCTTTAAGATGATTTAATTGACAGCCCTGGAGATAAACAGAAAATTAGATGACACACGACTCAAGTTGCTTAAAGTCCCCGTGTGTCTAAAGAGGTTTAGGAATTTTAATCTGCGATTAATTTAATGATGGCACACAATAAATTCATCAGCTGCGAGCAAAACCTTAATGGGGCTGAAGGAACGAGCTCAATTGGAAAACAATTGGATAATTTGTTGGCAATCATGGCGAAGCTGTGGGAAGAGGAGGCAAATTCCCACAGAATTCCAGTTCAGAAAATCCTGGAATGTGTCACAGGGCTTAACGTTTTCCAGCACTCCGAAGTGTTTCCCAACCACAGGATTTGTAGGTGAAAAGGTGGAAAAGAAAACTTGAGGCAAAAATAGGGATAAAAAAGAGCTTTAATGGGAAATACTGAAGGATGTGATGGAAAATCTGTTGTCCCCACCTCAAACCCAGCGCTGAGTGTGATGAAGGCTCCTGGTTCTCATCCAGGAGCCTCCAATCCTCCCAAATTCCCAGATCAGGCAAAAAGATGAGTTGCAAAAAGGAGTTACAAGGAAAACAAAACCAACAATGGGAATTTGAATGCAACAGAGCTTTAATGGCAGGGAAGAGTTTGGGGCAGAGTCACACGGAGGGAGCACAGAGGACGATTCCCAGGACTTTGGGAAGCGACGCAGATCCACAAAGGCCGGAGAAGGCGATTCCATGGATGTCCCTGGCTTGCAGCGTCCCCAGGAGCTGAGCCCAGCCCAGGGCTGCTGCCGGGGGAGCCGGGGCCTCCTCAGAATTAAAAGAAGCCGCAGTTTCCCCCTCCAAACCTCCTGGAGCTGGAGCTGCCCCCTCCATAGCAACTCCCTCCANTCCACGTAGGGCTGGGGACAGGACACGTCGCACGGCGAGCAGCCGCTGCTCACGAGTTCTCCTGAAGACATCTTTGGGATGGACGGCAACCTGCAGCAGCACAGAAATCAGAACTGCAGCTCCCAAAATGCCAGAGGGAAACAAATCCTGCTCTGGACTCTTCCATGAGCAGGGAAAAGGGCGAAAGGAGACTTTGGGAAGAGTCGGGTTTGTCCCTTCTCTGCATTTGTCTGCCCCGAGCTCTGCTGCTGCTTCCCAAAGGGGTTCCTGCTGCCCTGGCAGTGCTGGGAATCCTGGAGAGCAAAGCCAGGCTCCAGGGGCCTTTGGAAGCAGCTCGTCCCCAGCAGTTTGCAGCATCATGAGATAAAGCTGTGGTGGGAGCCAACAACCTCGAATTGATCCCAGTGCCTGGGAAATCCCAGCCCCGTCATCCATCCCGTGCCTGCAAATGCAGCCGTGGATGGGACTTGGGATTTTAAAGGCTGCACAAGGCAAATGGAATTGCTGGGCACCACCGGTTCTGCAGGAGAACAAGCCCCCAGTGAAAGACTCCTGGAGACACCTTTTGGGATGGAGAGAAGCTTGAAGCAGGGGGATAAATCAGAACTGCAGTGCCCAAAACTCCAGAGGGAAAAAATCCTGCTCTGGTGCCTTCCGTGAGCAGGAAAAAAGGGGGGAAAGAAGAGTTTAGAAACATTCCCGAAAACATCTTTTGGGAAGGAGAGAAAAGACAGAAAACATTTTCCCGTCTTCACGCAGAGAACAAAGAAGATCCAACTCACCGTGTGTGGAGAAGTGGACACGAGGAGCAGCTGTGGATGGCACTGCAGAATTCCAAGAGCTCTTTTATACTTTTCCTGACCCCCAGTGGGATGGGAGCTGAGCTTTGTGCAAGAGCTTCCCACGCGTCACCAAACCGTGTTTTGCTGGCTCGATTATTTCATTAATTGTCCTAATTGTTCTCCTAAGTGACGTGATAAATTCATTATTAATCCCAAGTCACGTTCCAAGCACTGCACCCCTTGGGTTTGACTCCATTTCCTCCACATTCCGACCCCCAGGAAGTCACCTCGGAGCTGATGTTGTCCCTGGGCCTCGCCGGAATTGAAGCTGGAATGAGTTTTGATCCATTTGAGGGATTTACTGATTTACAAACAGGTTTTGTACGAAATATTTCACTTTCCACCACAAAATCTGGATTTTGGGGGGTTGATGGAAGCGCTGCCGCTTCCCAGTGCTGCCGGAATGGGAGAACCAGCAGCAGGACCCAGGATTTTCCACGTAAATTGATATTTCCCAACCCAACTGGAGGAACCCAGAAAGTTTCACGTTAATTGAGGAGTCGAGGAGGAATTGCTGACTGGCAGAGCTGTCAAACCCAGGGATGTCACCGGGGCCTGACAGGGCTTGTTCAGGTTCTGTTGCAAGATCTTAACCCCGATATCGGCTCCTCACGTTCTGTTTTCCAATCGGGTCTGGAAACACCAGAAATGTGGGGATAGGAGTTGTACAAACACCGAGTATAAACTTTATCACGGTAGAAACGTGAAATATGGGATGATCACAGAATCCCGGGATCGCTGAGGTTGGAAAAGAGCTCCAAGGTCATGGAGTCCAACCTGGGACCCATCCCCACCTGGTCACCCAGACCAACGTCCAGGTGTTCCTTGGACACCTCCAGGGATGGTGACTCCAAAACTCCCTGAGCCCCTTCCAAGGCCTGGCCGCCCTTTCCAGGAAAAACAGGACAAAATTCCAGCTCCAGGCTGGAGTCGCTTCCCTCCCACAGCTCCGACCGAGAATCAAATCTCAAATCTCAAATCTCAAATCTCGAATCTCGAATCTCAAATCTCAAATCTCAAATCTCAAATCTCGAATCTCGAATCTCAAATCTTAAATCTCAAATCTCTTCAGTTGTCTTTGATTTAGAACCAAAACCGCCCCAATTTGGGGTTTGATGCCACCAATATTTGCGTGAGATGTTTGTCTGTGACAACCACCCCAAAACATCCATCATGTCCGAAGTTCTCCTGATGTTTCTTGTGATTAATAAAGGGAATTTTGCTCGGAGATTTCTCCTCCTATTTCTGCCTTTCACCAGATGAGGTTTAAATCCAGAAATTCTGCTGTGGCTTCCCTGAAAAAATAACCCTGGCCAGTCTTAGGATGCTTTTATTTAGTTTTAGATGGAATCAACTTCGTGCGCTCAAAAATATTTGGGGTTTTTTTCTCCAATGATGCCTCCTCTGGATCCGTGTCTCCCTGGAATATTGCAGCTGTCCCGAATGGGGACAAAAGGAGAATTAGGATAATTAAGGTGACAAAAGGACAATTATGAAAATTAAGGTGACAAAAGGAGAATTACGATAATTAAATGGCTCCATGCTCTCACATGGAGATTCCTTGGATGACAATGAGCATCCGAAGAATTAATTTAAGCCCTTTTTAACCAGTTCCTTGCGTTAAACAGATATAAAAAAATGACCCTTCCCATTCAAGGATTTTTAAAGACAAAAATCTGTGTTTTTCCCAGTTCTGAATTTCCAGGGAATTCTTTTCTGCAGGACAGAACTTGCCCTGACAAAGCCAAACTGATTTTTGACCTTGCTGAGGGAATTCCTGATCCTTCACCCTTCCAAGCCAAATCCCGAGTCAAACCAGGTCAGGAAATGGCAGCAGTCACAAAATCATCTAAAAATTATTTAAGGATTAAAGGAAGACAAAGGGTGTGTGCACGTATTGGCTGATGAGGAGTTGATTTACTAATCATTAGCACTTATCAAAGCAATTATTACAATTAGAGGGCGCTTATACAGCAAAAAGTGTTGTTGGTGATGTCCCAAAGTCGTGTTGCACGTCCTGGGTGCCGTCGGGAAGGGTATAAAAACCGGGATTTTCCTCCAGCTCCTCCAGCATCTTCTCCTCAGTCGTGTTTTCCCTGCCAGCTCGGTGAGTTCTCTGCCTTTGATTCCATTTTTATTGTCTGGGATGCGGCTGTCGGTGCTGAGTTGGGAAAAATTTGGGAAAGAATTCCAGGTCAGGGCTCTGAAATGATCAGGAATATGGACTTGGGGCTCTTTTCCAAGCCAAATTATTCCATAATATCAATTCTGTCTCTTGGGCAGGGAAGTTTTTTTGTGGCTGGGACTGTGGGGAGATGAAGATCTCAAAATGTGAGGTTGTGCTGTTCCAAACCACAAAGGGAAAGTGTCAATTAAACCTTGATTATTTGACGGGGAGGTTACAACTTAACTACTCCGAGCTTGGCTTTTATTCAGGATGCTGGGAAATGGGAGGAGATCTTGTATTTATGGGACAATAATTTCTTCACTCAAGAAAATACTGATTTTATCAACCTGGTGATTGTGTAAAGGCCCGGATCTCTCTGTACATTTTAATTTTACTCCTTCGCTGAGCTTCAGGTTTCTCTCTATCACAAAAGATGTTTTCAGGAATCTTTCTAAACTCTTCTTTCCCCCCTTTTTTCTTGCTCATGGAAGGCACCAGAGCAGGATTTTTTCCCTCTGGAGATTTGGGCACTGCAGTTCTGATTTATCCCCCTGCTTCAAGCTTCTCTCCATCCCAAAAGGTGTCTCCAGGAGTCTTTCACTGGGGGCTTGTTCTCCTGCAGAACCGGTGGTGCCCAGCAATTCCATTTGCCTTGTGCAGCCTTTAAAATCCCAAGTCCCATCCACGGCTGCATTTGCAGGCACGGGATGGATGACGGGGCTGGGATTTCCCAGGCACTGGGATCAATTCGAGGTTGTTGGCTCCCACCACAGCTTTATCTCATGATGCTGCAAACTGCTGGGGACGAGCTGCTTCCAAAGGCCCCTGGAGTCTGGCTTTGCTCTCCAGGATTCCCAGCACAGCCAGGGCAGCAGGAAACCCTTTGGGAAGCAGCAGCAGAGCTCGGGGCAGACAAATGCAGAGAAGGGACAAACCCGACTCTTCCCAAAGTCTCCTTTCGCCCTTTTCCCTGCTCATGGAAGAGTCCAGAGCAGGATTTGTTTCCCTCTGGCATTTTGGGAGCTGCAGTTCTGATTTCTGTGCTGCTGCAGGTTGCCGTCCATCCCAAAGATGTCTTCAGGAGAACTCGTGAGCAGCGGCTGCTCGCCGTGCGACGTGTCCTGTCCCCAGCCCTACGTGGACGCCTGGAACNGGCCCCGGCTCCCCCGGCAGCAGCCCTGGGCTGGGCTCAGCTCCTGGGGACGCTGCAAGCCAGGGACATCCATGGAATCGCCTTCTCCGGCCTTTGTGGATCTGCGTCGCTTCCCAAAGTCCTGGGAATCGTCCTCTGTGCTCCCTCCGCGTGACTCTGCCCCAAACTCTTCCCTGCCATTAAAGCTCTGTTGCATTCAAATTCCCATCGTTGGTTTTGTTTTCCTTGTAACTCCTTCTTGCAACTCATCTTTTTGCCTGATCTGGGAATTTGGGAGGATTGGAGGCTCCTGGATGAGAACCAGGAGCCTTCATCACACTCAGTGCTGGGTTTGAGGGGGGGAACAACAAATTTTCCACCAGATCCTTCAGTATTACCTCTTATTTCCTGAAAAAATAAAGAATAAATTAGCTGAGCATTCCTAGAAATTGGAGCTGGTTTTAGACAGGCTCCTCTTGGATACAGGAACACCAAGTCCCAGTTTGAATTGCAGCAGGATGATTTTTCACCCGGAGGCCTCTGTTTTGAGGTTTTCTCCTAAGGAATCACGGAATATTTGGGACTGTGAGCCCACGGGCCCTTCAGCTCTGTCTCGGCTCAGTGCTCCCTGAGCCTCTTAATTGTCAGGAAGAGACTTTCCCAGGAAAACGTGCCCCATCCTGCTGGATCTGGTTGGACGACTCTGCTGCCTCTGGATGTGTCTGTGTGAGACCTGAATGTGAATCAGAGAAGAAAAA
>VZRS01010755.1:467335-667691 GCA_013398055.1 Ifrita kowaldi | reverse complement strand
GACAGCTCTGTGCCACACTCATTGCAACCCTCAGGTGCCTCTTGCACTCAGCCAGGGCCACCCAAGCTTTTCTCAGGAGCAATCTGTGCAGATACAACTATGGCTGTTTAAATAGGAAGAGTTCCTCCCTGTGTGAGGGGAGATTAAATTATTTTGTATAAAGTTGATGTTCCAGTTTGCTGCTGTTGAAGGCTTTTTAAAATATTTTTTCGGTGCTCAAATGAAGTCAGAAATGTGTTGATCCTGTTCTGGGGAAAAAACACCCACAAGCAAACCAATCAACCAGACAAAAAAACCAAAAAAACTACCCCAAAACAAAACTAAAACCCAAACCCCCAAACAAAACTCAAAAAGGGGACAATGTTTTTTGCTTGTCTACTGTATTAAATTCTCAGGTAGATGTGATAACTGTGAGACAAGAAAAGATCTGGTGGGTTAAGGAATAATGTTGGAGAGCTGAGTAGGGAGAAAAATGTGTGATGCCTCTGCATTCCCTCTTTATGGGGGTTTAATGACCAAAGTATTTAGGGAAAGAAATAGCTCTTTGAAGAAGCATGAATTGTATTTGGGTCTAGATAAAAATAAAAAATGTGTGTGCTGGAAAGATGGAATGAGTGAAGGGAAATACCTTCTGATCATAACTTACCTGCTAGAAGTAATAAGATAACAATTTCTTAAAAAGAAAAAAGGTCCTTGAAAGACGACTTCTAAGCCTATTTCTGACCTTTCTTTTTTACCTGTATCTCCTAACAGATAACACTTAAAGACCCATCTTCTTTCCTACAGAAATGTTTTCTTTCCTTTCAATTTGCTTTCTGGTGTCTTCAAATGACTATTCCTAGTCCTGACCTTGTGGCATTTAAATAAAATGGAACAAAATGTGTATATTATCTGAACAGAAGCCACAAGAAACGACAGCCATAAGGAGAAGCATGGTGGGGTAAAATTGTTTGAGCTGTGATGTTCTTTTGCACAGCATAACCAAATGCAAATATTGCATTGAATGAAAAACGCTAAAGGGAGCAGCAAAGACTGGAGAATAACTGGACAAAAAATGAAAGGGCACATGAGGTAAAAAACAAAAAAAAGTGCATTCTGGCAGGGCATATGTGACACCAGTGATGCAAAAATACAGAATGGAGCAGTATGTGCAGGAGAGGACAAGAAATGTGAAAGTAATATAGATTAAGGGAATAAGAGAAAAAGTGAAATAAAAGAGCAACAGAAATATGAAAAAAAAAACCAATATAAGATTTAAAATAAGATGAAATTGAACTTTAAGTGGCTAAATGGGGAATTAAAGGAATAAGGTAATACAATCCAGAGTTGGGGTAAACTGCTGTCTTTAGCAGTTGATTCTTAATAAACTTTGAATGTTGCATGTAAATTTTCTCAAATACCATGTTAATCTGGTGGCACTAATATCATCTAACCTTGTAAAAATTGCTACTTTCAGGGAACACTTACCACAAAAGTAATTTACTGGGCAACCCCAGCAATTTTGAGTTTTAATAAATATAAAGCTACAAGCAATTAATGAAACTGCTCTGTTAAGTACTTGCTAGTAAAAATCCCTCTTAAAATACTTTTTCTAGGATTATGCCCCCTGTAGTTTTTTAAATATCCCAGAAGTGGTAGAGTTCCCACAACTCCCCTCAAGCAATTATTTCACAGTTTAAGAAAGCTGTGAAGATAACTCTGAGCTCAGCTTCGGTCTTTTGTCTTTTACTCAGTTAATTGCACAGACATGGGCTAATGAGAAACAACTTGCTCAGTATTAGCTTTTGTCCCTTGGAAAACTGTTTCCAAGTCCCTTCATGAGCTGTTGTTTAGCTGAATTGCAGATGTATTTGAAACTACTTTCTTAGCTCTTTCTTTCATTTCCCAGGTCATCCCGTAGCTCTCCTGTGGTTCTTTTCTGGACTCTGCAGTTTTTCCTTCCTTCCCCTTCACTCTGCAAAATCGAGTCTAGATTTTATGTGGGAGCCATGGGGTGTTACAATTACATGTTTATCTGCATTGTCTCTAGCATTTAACATGAAGGTCAGAATTAAGTACAAGTAATCAAAGTTTGATCAGATCTGGGGTTTTTTGTGGTTTTTTTGGTGAGTGAGGTGTTGGATAGTTTTGGCTTTTTTTCTTTTTTCTTCTTTTTTTCTCAATCTCTGGCACAATGGAAGCATTTCTCCCACCACCACCCTGAAGAAAGCCCAAACAATGTGCTTTATGGTAGCACTGCTGAAATGGAGAACACAGCCCCCAGATTTATTCCCATAGGTCTCAGTGCTTGCAGCCAGGGAAAGGCTGGAGGGCTCCCACAGCAAGCCCTGTGCTGCTCCAGTGCTTCCTCCAGCATGGATGTGAGCAAAGGTTGCAACCTGCCAATGGCTTCTTTAGGCATCCACACGTGGAATTTGCTTGGAAGTGGTGTTAGCAAGCCCCGAGGCTGGATCTGCCCCAGGCCTGGCAGACTGTGGGGGGAGAGGGGACCTGTGGGTCCCAGAGCCTGGACCCCCAGGATCTGGCAGCTCCTCAGCCCTCTGCTTCCAGGCTGGAGCATATGGTCAGGGAGGGCCTAAGGAGGCAAAAATGAGGTGGAATCTGTCAATCAAGAGTTACGTAAATGAGTTTAACTTTTGGTTTTTATAGACTGCAACCAATACAGTTAAAGGTCTGAGATCTCTTCCATGCCCTGAGCTGGATGTAGTTTGCTATGCTGAACTGTTACCATTTAATTTTAGGCATGTTCAGCATGTGTATCTAATGCTGCTTTCATGGAAAAGTAGTTGGCAGGTAGTTGAAGATACCACAAATAAACAGGGATTGTTGGACAGCAAACCTCATTTTTGGACAGCTATTAAATACTCCAATAAGACAACAGTACAGTAGTAGTAAGCCTGAGTTACTGCAGGCTTGCAATTAATTTGTTCACTTGGGTTTTAGAATTTTGTTGAGTCCTGCTCTGGACAGAGCACGGTTTTCCATGGGGATTTTGAATTTGGTTGTATGACCAGGAAAGTCTCTTAATTCCATTTCCAGATCTTCAGTATTCCAGTTGCAGAAGCACTTCTTGTTCTTTCAGTTCAAGTTCTGCTCCAATCTTGCTGTGTTCTAAACAAAGACTTAATTACCACATGTGTCCAACAAGGAACACAAGTAGGTAATTTTTACCTGAGTAACCTGATTTTGGTTGTACTAAACCCAGACCTGAGATCTGTCCCCACCCTCAGCAGTGCCTGCCACAGGTGTTTAAGAAGGCCTTTAAGGCAGGATAGTCTGGTTGTGAGACTTCTCTAGAATACTTTGGTGGCTTCCAGCACATCATAATCACAGATTTCATTAATTTTAGGAGAAGACTTGCTATTCAATACTTGTCAATGGATTTTTCTTCCATAAATTTGTCCAGCTGTTTTGTGAACTGAGGTAAACATTGAAAATCCTTTGGAAAGTAATATCATAACATCTTAATAGTGAGATATACAGAGAAATATCTTTTATTCCAACCTGCTATGTGATACCATCTTTTGATGCCCCTTAATCCTTGTTTAAGAAGGCAGTGGACAAGTATTACCTGTTCTTTTATCATTCCAGATTTCTTAGCTTTCTTTCCTGTCCCACTCCAGTTTTATCTTTTCCAGGTTCAGAAGTCCCATTGTACACAGTCTGTGTATTCTGCTGTAATATTTCCTCTTTTGCTTTATTTCATTTTGGGTTACTGTGCCTAATGGACTTTGCATTCATTCCATCAGTACTTTGTAACAGTCGATATGGTCATTGAGTTTCTTTCTCTGAAACCCTAACCTTGAGACCTTATTCCTTTGTGGTGATAGCTATTTCAGACCCAGCCACAGCATTCGATTTCTTTCCTTATATATATCACTTTGTTTTAGTTTATATTTCATTTTGTCTTTCCACTTAATGCCTTGAAGCTCTTCTGCAGCATATCGAGTTGGCCTTTGTCTTGTCTCCATGGAATAGTTTATATTATCCCTCACATTTGCTGCTGCACTGTTCATTCCCTCATCCAGACAGAACTTGCCCTTTTCCTGATTTTTTTTTTCTTTTCTTTTTTGCTGTTCTGGCTTTAAATATGCAAGAGAAAATAAAATTGAGATCTGTCTCAGTCTTGAAGAGGTTTCCTAAAGCATCATGCGAATTTGACTCAAGCCTGTGGGTAAACCTTAACAGCTCTAGAAATAACAGCTTTGCCTTCTCCTATCACTGACAGGCTATTCCACCTGCCCAACTAAGATAAACTCTCTGCCTAAAGGAGGCACAGCAAAACAAGAGCAGATACCGCAGAGGCATTTAGCAGAAGAGGTATTCACATCAGAAAGCGCAGAAGAGGCAGATACCACAAACTTACAGGCAGAGGTAGAGAGGACTGGAGAAACAGCAGCCACGATCACAGCAGAGCACTCAGATTTGGTTTTTCCTCCAGCCTTTGCTGAGCCGACAGTGATCTCAGTTTTTACAGTGTGTTAAAAGGTTTTGAGGAACTCAGAGGCTGCAGATGCCCTGGCTTATTGCTAAACTGTGGTGGTGGTAGTTACACCCCAAGGAATAGCAAATGTTTCTAGTAAGTTACTTCATGTGAACTGGTAGTATATAGATCAGTGTCTGTGAATTCATTACCCAGTCCTTGATTCTTTTAGAGGAAATTATTGAGAGTGTGGAAAACACTTTCAGTTTGACCATTTAAAAGCACTTGAAAGATTTGATTAATGCATTCACTTAATATTTTATGTCATGATGTTTGCTCTTTTTTCCCCACTTCCAGACTCTAGGCACAGCTCATTAAGCACACCTGGGGCCATACAACTATGAAATATTTTGTCATTGAAGATGCATCTCCCTGGTATTGAACTAGTGCTCATGCCCTACAGGGTTTGATTTCTCTATTAACAAAATAGCTACAAATGTGCTTTTTAAAGAAATATTACAAGGAGCTCTGCTGTTTCCAGCTCACTCACCAAATGGACATTGTGAGCTGTGAGGAATGGAAGCAGTCCAATTCACTGGAGTCAGAAATTTTCATATGTCTGTTTCACATTCACAAAGAACAACTGAAGTACAGATATTATTTATGTAATTTACTTTTCTAAAGGACCAGCAGAAATACCATTTCTACTGAAGGTAAAAAAAACATTAAAAGCAATGTTTGTCTTAACAGTGAATTTACTGATTAAGCATTCAATTGTTCACTTTCAGAGTCAGTTCAAGAAACATCATAGAAACATCATAGAATGGTTTGGGTTGGAAGGAACCATGAAAATCATCCAGTACCAAGCCAAGTTCCATGGGAAGTTCAAGTCCTTTTGCTTCCTAAAACAGTCATTAATATGTTATTTGCTTTAATTACTGTTATTAATTACGTAGCCTGTGCTTATCTGTACAGTTTTTAATAACTTAGGCTGTATTTGGTTAAACAAAAAAAGTTATTTCTAAGTAGGTGAAGACCCCTACCCCTTTATCCCAAAGGAAGAGCCAAACACTGTGTGAACTTGGAATATGCACAGTGCAGTGGTTTGGCTTAGCTGACAGTTTTAAAATGCTCTGTCATCTAGTACAGCAGCTGTCCCTTACATATAATTGAAAGTATTGTTATCATGAGGAAACTATGTAGAACGATTCACTTTTCCATTGAGGGTCTATTCTTTGTGGGTTGGTTTCTTGCTTTCTTTGTTTTGGTTTTTGTTTGTTTGTTTTCCCTAATGTACTCAAAACAATTCAATCTGAAAAAGAATGCTTGGTACATTTAAGTAAAAAAAAATTACCAGGCTTTAATTTTGGTGGATGCATCCCATACTCACATATCACAAAGCCTTAAAGTCCAGCGGGTCACAATCTCCTTTTGCTCAAACTATTCTGATAATCTTTCTGCCGCATCCAGGAGGTTCAGTTTAACATTGTTGCTTTCTTCAGTTAGAATCTCGACAATCCAAATTCCCCAAACGCTGACAGTTACTTTTTTACTGTTACCAATAATCCTAGAAATATGAAAAACCAGAATATTATGACAAAAATTATTACTCAAGTTAATATGAAAACTTCAGCAAAGCTTGTAAAATAAAACCTGTTAATTAATCTTATGTGCCTGAACAGATGTGGGAGTATTTGAGCTTCTTAACCAGGGCAGTAGTTTACCATCCACAGTGGACTATTTAATAACATTTGCTTGATGTTATTGTAGATTTTCCAATATTTACTCCTTTTTCAAAATTAGTGGTATTTGTCTTACTCAGTAATGCCTTTAAAATTAGTAAATTCAGCTGTACTAAAAATATATTCAGTTTTTAAGGATCAAAATCCTGCCCTGGTTGCATCTACCTAAAACCAGAAGAGAGCAAATAGCCAGTTTTCCTAACAAAGCCTGTTAGCTTGTGTCTGGCAGGGCTGCTGGCAGCAGCCCAAGGTATTCCTAGAATATGCTGTTAAGGCTTTGCACCAGGTGACAGGCAGTAAAGGTACCAAGGCCTACAGGTAGCATTTAGCTCCCAGCAGGCAATTCCCAGCTGTGCTGCTTTGTGTGTCAACCATAAAATCTGTGTTGGCTTTCTGAAGCCTGACTAAGCAGCTTTGGATATTACAAAGGCTCTGCTGCATGTTTTAATTTGCATAGATTAGTCTTTCTCCTTTTTTATTACATTGACTAATCAGGAGAATATCTTAGCCCAGGCATGTTTATAACCTTGTGTGGCTGTGTTTGGCTACATAGATAAAATATCCTCTTATTTGCATGATTATTGCATGAAAGCAGTACTCTCAGAAGGCCAAAACACTAATTTAATAGTTCTTCCCTGCGTCTCTTTTTATTTCCAGAACCCCATTGTCCAAATCCTGACCTTCTTCCACTTCCTCGCTTTGGTGAAACCTTTTAATGGCACAGGCTGAACTACTTGGCTCAATTCTCAGGCTCAAAACCAAGTGGAAATACTGGATGTGGATTTGGCAGGGATGGGGTTTGCTGTGGCTGGAGATGGCACTGCTCAGCATTTGCCCTTCCCTGTGTCATGCTGGGCAAACAGGACAGCCCAGGTGCAGGGAAGGAGGTGAAGCCATGGTGGAAAAGAGAAAGTGAAATACGGAGCAGTGGTTTACTGTAGAGAAAGTCTTGGGGAAACTGAGGAGAATCTTTTGGGCATTTTTGAAGGCCCACTAGTGAGTGGCTTTTGTGGCTGGCTGCAGCTTCTTTGCAGGCCAGGGGCTGCCAGGCAGGAGGAAGTACCTCAATGCTGAACTGCTTCTCCATGCTCAAAACATAAACTGCTCTAAGTAGAAAAATAAACAATTGGTTTCACATAAAATTCAGTAAAATAATAGCTTCATGTCTTTTTCTTGCAGGAAACAAAACTGTGTCGAAGTGTTACCAAATCTGCAGAAATACAGCTATAGTAGTTGACTCACTGAACTTTACAAATGTGGGATAAACTCTCAAAGAAACATCTGGCCTTTCAATTTTTCTAACAGATGGATAAGAGAATGGCACAAATTCAGGCCTGAATATTCCTTCCAAGTTTTCTTTGAGATCTGTATTAGCAGATTTAAGCTTTGGTATTTCATATCAAATGTTCAGTACCTCTGTAATGAAAACAGAAGACATTGGCTTAGATGCTGATAATAAGGAGCGAAGCTTAGAAATAATAAATCAGTCAAAACAAAAACATATTTAAGGATGTCACATCTAAACCAATCTGTCATCTTAGTTTTGTATGATTTTCAAAAAGCATATTGGATAAACTTCCAGCAATGACTACTAACACAGTTCTGAGAGATGAGAAAATGCCATTTGAAAATGTAGGATTTTTTTAATCTTATTTAGAAAATGGGAGTTTTTTTCTGAATTGATTATTGTGGAAATAGAAATCATGTGTGAGTTTAACCTGAACTCAACAAATAATTAAGGAAAAATACTTGAAAATGCTTTGGAAAACCTTTGGAAAAGTGATAATTTTTAAAATTAGGAAATTCTGAAGTCTATGGGAATAGATATGAGAGTTTTTCAAAACTGTGATTAAATTTAAATGAATTTACCCTAAATGTTGCTTATATTACTTAATTTCAAACTTTCTTTTTTCTTATTTCACCAGAAAATGTAAGACACTCCTCTTCCCAATGAGTGATATAGTTACAGCAACTGCCTGAGCAACTAGGAAGAGCAGCAGTGACTCCAGATCTTAAGTGTTTTGGGGAGACACATCTGTCACAGCCTCAGCTTATCTAACCCCATTACAAACCAGCATTGGCTGCTTGCTCCCAGTGCTGTCGTAAACAATTCACTTAGTTTTCTTATACAGTCATCTAAACATTGTTCCTAGCGAAGAAAACAGAGTAAACTGTCTTCACAGATGGATGACTCTGCACTCTGATTTATTCTATTGATCCTGCAAAAACAGCTGTTTGACTCAAACCAGGGACCGTGAACTACAGGCCAAGTGGCCATCAGAGAGCAAGGGAGAACGGCTGATGATTTCAGAGACAGGTAGAGTTGTCCTTGCCCTTATGCTATCACAATAAAAACAGTCAGGGCAAGGTGGTTTTGTGCACTCATGTACACTCTTGCTTTTCACGTGGGTTTTGACATTTATTTCGTTGCTCTATCAATCTGTGTGTTATCAGTTCCAGTGCTGACACATTTATGCCTTCCAGGGTAAAGTGTAGTATCATGCAAGTCTAATTTGTATTTGAAATAACTACAATGCACAGTGGAAGGGTTGACTGCAGAGCTGTACCATCACTTGTTGTTTTCCTCTGCTTTTCCTTCTCTTGTCTTTAAATATGGGGAGCAAAATGCACATTTTACCAGACTAACATCTTTCCCTTTGTATACCTATTACCTTTCACAGTGGGATCTCAATTCTAAGTTGAGCATCTGTGCACTGCCAAAGTACAAGTGCTTCCAGACATGTCCTAGATGAAAGTGTATCACTGTACCATACCAGAACACCCCTTAATAGCACTCTTAATAATGGTTTCCTGAAAATGTTTCCTAATAGCTATAAAGATCCATTCTTTACCCTTAGGTTCACCTGCATTCAGAGCCTTTTTGCTAGAGCTTGTGTGGTAAAGTGTCTGGTATTATTATTAATACTTATTCAAAAGATGGTGTTATGAGAAGCCAAATGTATAATTTTGTATTCATGGCTTTTAATAAATTTCTGATCTATTTTCTGATCTTACTTACTCTGTCTAGTATTGTACAAATCATCTGAGCTTGTCTGGAAAAGCAATTTTGTGTTCCTTCTTGTTCAGAATAGTAAGTTCTAATTTTTTTTTTAGCATGCATGCAAGTGTAGTTTCTTGTTACCACAATTTTAGGGAGAAAAATGAGAGAGCTGGGGTAATGATTTGTGTCTGGATTTGCCATGCTTCTTGTTTTTTAATTTCCTTAGGATATGGTGTATTGTGGAGAACACTGTAATGGCTGGGACATGACAGGTTGTTTTGTTTTGTTTTGTTTTGTTTTCCCATTATATTTAAATTATAGGAATGAAGACAGCTTTTTAACAGCAGGGAACTGTCAGTGCAGGCTGGCAGTCAGTGTTACATTGAAATTCAGACTGATATTGCTATGACAGTAATAATTTAAAAGTGGATTTATTGAAATTTAGTCACATGACTATCAGTTTCTGATAAGAATTAAGTTTGATGAACATGTGAACAATTTTGCAATTGATCAGTCTGTCTGTGTCACCATAAAGTTGAGTATTTACCAAGTGAGCTTACCTAGGATTGGAAATATTTTCCACATTTTGAGTCTTGCAGATTATTCCATTTTAAATCACATGAATATGTTGCAGGACCGAGCTCTCAGTTTTCTGTTTCGCTTTTTGTTACAAACTGTGTGCTATTACAAGTAAATCAGAATATTTAAGGCAACACCACTTGGGGTTGTCTTAAACTGCTTATATTTCAAATCAGTTGATTTGCATAAACCTGGCTTGCTTCCTTCTTGTTCAGCAAAAAAATAATATTTCTATTCCTGGAAAACTTAGATAGGACTGGGAGGTACTTCACAGTTGAATAGTGAGTGGCTTTTCACAAGTTCTTGGTTTTAAGCTGAAGTAATTTGAAATTTTGTTGTACATGACCCCTTTTAAGCACCAGCACAAAGGTGGTAGCCAAGGCTGCCATGACACAGCTGTGCTCCTCTTAGCACATGCAGCATCAAGCATTCTGTGTGATAGCTTTCGTTACATTAATACTGAAAATTGATTTACCTTTGTCAAAATAAATGATACGATCCTCCAAATAAATAACACAACTAATAAATTAGAGTTTGACAATATTCCCTAGTCAGTGATTCAAGAAAGTAATTTGCTTATGATTCATTCATGTACTTGTGTGATGGCCTGTCAAACCACCTGACTCTAAAAATGACTCATTAAAATATAGAGTTATGTCAAATGCATCTCAGTGAGTTGCATTCCTAAATGTTTTCATTTTGGTCTCTCGGTTTCTGCAATGTGTAAGAGGTGTTTGCCACCTTCCATGTGGCTGGAAGCCGATCTGATGTCTTGTTTCTTCAATATTGCCTTGAATACTGTCAGATCTAACTTTTAGTTCCTTCCTGCTTTTGGCTGACTTTACACAGAGGATGCTGTGACTAAAGTGTTGATGTTGATCTCTGGGTTGAATCCCTTTATTGAGTGGAATTTTGCAGATCTGTGTTGTGCAATTATTCTTTTTTCTATCACCAACTTTAATCATGACTGTGAGTAATTAGGGGCAGGATGTCAGACTAGATTTCCACTTAAAAGGTGTGCCCAGTAATCATGCTGATCTCAGATGATAAAAAAGATTAATTACTGTACTCATCCTGGCTTCTGCAGGAGATTTTGCTAGAAGGAACAGCGAGAAAGAGTGCAAAGCAATTAATTAATTGCTCTGTATGCATTCCACTGCTTGTTCTCTTACTCCTTTTAATACTTTGGAGTGCTATTATCTTTTCTGAAGCTTTTATGAACTCTTGTGAATATTTAAGCACTTTTGAAAAATTACCTAGCAAATATAATCTGTGGCCCTCAAATCCATTACAGTCTTTTCTCCGTCCAGATTGTGGGTGATTACTAAAGCACATTGTAAAGAAAATAAAATGGCTATTGGCCTTTTCCCTCCACATCAGATGTGGTATCTTATTTTTGGCAGCAGTTGAGTGCAATTTCACCTGGAAATATAAATCCACAAGCAAACATTAATAGAGAAAGCATTTACAGTGATTTATCTACTTTTTTATGAAGAGTAAAACAGGTGCAAAACATGCCCAGGATTTTGTACATGACTAATTTTATTTGACTAGCATGTCTCCCTTTACATTAAACCCAAAACATAATTCTATTAATGGAGGCATAGATTGCTATCATTATTTAATTGTTACAGTATGGCAGATAAGCCCTAACCAACATTATGGCCCCACTACACAAGCCAGTGATTCAGCACAAAGCCAGAATGTTGTTCTGTCCAGTAGTTTTACAGTTCTTACTTTTCTCTTTTATAGAAGGGAACTAAAGGCAGGGCATGAAGATACATCCTTTTTCATGTCACACAGCAAGACAGCGACAGAATCTGGAATTGAAGACCTTATTAATCTTAGTCCACTGCCGTAAGCAGAGCAGCATTTCCTTGCCTTGCAGTAGCTGATATTATTTACTTAAGGTAGCTAAGCTTTCTTGCTTGGTTGGTAAGAAACACTATTAAACTGTGGTGTAAGAGTACCATAAATCTAAAACAATTAACATTATATTCACTCAGGCAAAGACTTTTGTGGTTTTAATATTTAGAGGATGTAAAGGGTATTTATTTTTGCTTTAAAGCAAAAATGTGTGTGCATGTTGTGTGCAAAAACTGTATTTGCTTGTGTTTTGCTTTTTCCCTGAAGGAATGAACCAATTACTGCTCTCAAACAGAGCATGACATACTGGAGTAAATGTTAAGAAAAAAAATTAGTCAAAGTTAAAATAAATTGTTGTGGTAAAAACAAAACAAAAGCCCTCATTGAATTCAAGAAATTTGAAGTAAGACTGTAGCATGTCAAGAAGAAAATTACAGTAGGAATTTTCTGTATTATAAATTATGCTGCTCTGCAAGCAAGGATTATGTAGATCTTTCTACTTCATTAGGATGCATTCACCTGTGAGATTATGGGATTCCCTGCAATCCAAACAAGGATGTACTCTCCCTTAGGTGTCTGAAAAACAACTCTTTGGCAGTGCAGGGGGAGAGGAAGAAATCTGAGCAAAATAATATTGATTTTTGTTACTTGCAATTTATTTGTAGATGAAGAGATGAATGCTGTTTCTCAGGCCTGGTATTTACTATGCTCCTTGAATGCTTTGCAGAGACCCAAGCCATGTAAGTGCATTTGCTCTTAGCAATTCAAACCCAGCACCCAGCTCTGTGAGGTGTTAGGGTGTTCTTGGGTCCAGCAACCCCCTTATGGCCCAGCTCATGACTTGGGCTCACATTGCAGGGCTTTGCTAAACTTTGCAGACTGTAACTGTGTTTGGTGAGCAGTCTTTGTAGAATGGTTTGGGTTGGAAGGGACCTCTAAAGGGCCATCTAGTCCAACCCTCCGGCCATGAACAGGGACATCTTCAACTAGATTGGGTTGCTGAACCCCATCCAATCTGGCCTTGAATGTTTTCAGGAGTTTAGAGTCTCTGAAGTCCATTATACCCAAACATTATTACCTCTGTCAAGTTTTTGTGTTAAGAAGGTCTGGTATTTAAAGAGTTTGAGAGGACACTGTACATCATAAATAAGAAGTTAATACCTCAATAATATTTTCATAATTAATAAAATATTTAGCTAAACTAAATAATCTGATAAAACTAGAATTTTAAATGTCATTTCCCTGCTGATAGGCTGACAAAAAATTTAGACCGTGCAGTGAAAGATTTTCTGGAAAAAATCAAACCAAACCAATGAACAACAAAATCCACAAAACTTTATTCTGCTGACTACCAGGGAATGTTATAAGCTCTTAGTTGTTTGTTTTTCTTTTTTTAATTTTATTCCCCAGCATATGAAGTCACTCTCCAAAAGAAATGAAGGGTAATATACTTGAAACTCTAGAGAATAGCTGTCTAGTTCAAATTCAATGCTATAACTGAATGTAATTATTTTAAGGACCTATTTGAATGAATATAGCCAAGATTAAATGGCTGTGGTACTTACACTGTAAGCACAGAGAACCAGGAGTTCTGCTAATAAGCAAAGGATGTTTGTTTATGAAAAATCATGAGTGTTTTTATGTACAGCTGAATTCTGTTGCCTATATTCAATTTAAAAATGAAAAGTTTTGTACTGTAGTAGCCAAACTTGAAACTTTTGCTAAAACTACCAGTGAAATCAGTCACTGAAGTTAGTGTAAGTTTTCCCCTAGATAAAGGCTGCCAGTTTCAGTTCATAATTATAATTGTATTGCAATGACTGTCATTACCGCTCCATTATGGAAGACCATACACTGTGGCTCTGATTCTGGTATTAAGATGGGGTGAATTAGGCATGAGGTGAGTGAAGTTACAGGTACATAAAACACAGGAGTAAAGCCTGTCCTACCATCTCTGTGCTGGGCAGGATCAGCCTCGAAATGATCCTTCTCACGTGGCTTCATGGTTTATGCAAAACAGTAGGAAAACATTAATGGTCAAGGCCTGGAGTCACTTTGATCTTGATTCATTGCCCCCTGCCAGGTCTGCAGTTTGCCTGAGGCCACAGACTGCAGAGCTGGTTTTTTAGTGTGTTAAGTCCTTGGAGATGAGAGCAATGCACACACGGCATCATGATAATCTTTCCAACTGTCCTTGCACTCTGAAAGTTAAAGAGTGAAATCTTTGAATTTCAAACTCCTGCAGAGCATGTGGACCACAGATTAGTGGAAGATACTCCATTAATTCCCTGGGACACTTTGGCAATGTCAGCCATTGTTTCTGTGGAAGCTGCTGTTCAGTCAGGAGACGTGTGTCTGTAATGCTTGTAAGGATATCTGCTGAAACTCGTAGGATTTCATTATTCTAATATGTTACATATAAGCTTATATACAGAGGAAAGGCTAACAAAATTCAGTGTTTTAAAGGAAAATAACAGTACCAAGTTCTTACAGTACCTCTTGGATCCTGCTTTTTAAATAAATAACCCCTGCTTTATTTCTGGAACATTAAGAGGTAGGGTGTGTAGTAAATTAGGAAGCAGGAAACTTTCATTCTGCAGTTGCTTCACTGGGTACTCCTACCCTCATCAAGTTAAAATATTTGCTAACTTGTATAGGCACATGTCTAACTACCTCCTTATTAAGATGAACAAGAGTTGGTCTGTGATAGCAGGTGGCAAATTAGTTTTCAACAATCTTGCCCACCGAAAAAAGTAATTATTTCTGTGCCTTTTGAAACGGTTTTGTTTTAAGCTGTTGCTTTTCATGCTGCCTTTGTTATTTTCCAAGCTTAATACTCCTTTTGTTAGCTATAAGCTGTGATTGCCAGACTTCAGGCAGCCACTTGTTTGGACAAATAGAATGTAGTGTTTTTCAAGTAGGTATCCATTAAAAGGGATTTGTCTCTCCCAATTTTGTAGTCATAGGATATAAATGAAAATTACAGTTGAATTAAAGCAGAATTATTGTCGTTCATTACAATCTCTGAATATTTAATTTTTTTTCCCCTCAAAATCATTTAAAATTTAAAAAAACCCTCTAAACTTGTGTAGTCAGAATTCAGGTGTGTATCCAAAATCCTTATCTGCAAGAAGCAGACATGCATGATGGAAATCAAGATGAAGAATAAAGAAACCATGAGTGAGGAAATACTCACGGTTTCCAAAATAGGAAAATGCTTTTGGTTATGGAAAAAAGCTCAATTTTTTTCAGAAAAATTTCCACCAAATTTCAGTTAAGAATTTTTTATGACTGTGGGTAAGTCTAGTGGATGGACTGCTGTTAAAGACATTTGTGTTGTGTACTGCTGACCTCTGTTGGCTTATTCCCACTATATGCTGATGTTGTGGCACTGCTGTTTTCCTCCCCTGGGAATTATGAACTTATGTTTGATTTAATTTAGGAAGTTTTGTGGCAGAATGACAAAAATTTGAGCATATATATATATGTATTTCTTACCATGCACGAGTACACCCATCAAGTTACTTTTCTGTCTCAGGTAAGTCAATGGAAAAACCATTTTCTTGGAATAGTAATCTGGTAGGGGCTTCCTGTGTCCATGAATTTACAAATATGCTTAAATGTTTTTTTTTTACTGAGGTGCGGCCCTAGATATACAACACTATAAAAATTAACTCCATAGTTGCAGTTTTCCTTTGCCTCTGTTAGTCAAAAAATACTTTTGTTTTAAAAAGGGTAATTTGGCAAATCATCAGACTGCAGCATAGTCTAATTGGTTTTGAAGCCACAACATAAAATTTAAATTGGGGACGATATTTAACTGTGTCAAATATTCTGTTCATTCCCTCGTAGAAGTCAATGCCAAAATGTCTTTTTCTGTGCATTTGCCCTAATAACTTTTTAAGTCTATTTCTGGTTGATGAGAAGCTCAATATGACCTGGCAATACACACTGGCAGCCCAGAAAGCCAAAGAGATCCTGGACTGCATCAAGTGTGGCCAGTATGTCAAGGTTTAGATTAGATATTAGGGAGAAATTCTTCCCTGTGATGGTGGCAAGACACTGGCACATGTTGTCCAGAGAAGTTGTGGCATCCCCATCCCTGGAAGTGTTCAAGGCCAGGTTGGATGGGGCTTGAAGCAACCTGGGATAGTGGAAGGTGTCCCTGCCTGTGGAACGAGGGTGGAACAACATGATTTTTAAGGTCCCTTCCAACCCAAGCCATTCTATAGTTCTATAATTCACATACTTTATGTCATCTTTCTGATATTTGTACACGGAGGCATAATTTTATTTGCTTTTATAATAACAGTAATTTCTTGGATCAATTCACAGCCTAAAGCCACCTGCACTGACAAATGCAAGTATAAAGACATTCTAGCTCATGCTGAGCCTCCCCACCCCAGCCTCATCCCCAAGAAAAGACTTTAATAAGGCCGTTCTTTTGATCTTTGAGAAGTGCAGACTGTAATGGAGGTTTAATTTCCAAGTTTGCTTTTATCAGAGAGGGGGCCTGTGGTTAGCTCTGTGACAATGTACATAGCCCTGTGGAGTGCATGCAGTAGGTAAAGTGATGCTCAGTGTGCGCTTTTTAGAAGAAACCTTGGTTTGGAATTATTTTTAAAAGGAATATTTGCTTTAAAAATTAATTTTAAAAATTAATTTTTAAGCGTCTCTAGGATTTTGCTGCTTAGAGTACTGTACTGGAATTTCAGATCTGAATGACTTCCCTGTGTGGAGTGGACAATTCAAGGAAATAAACATCTAAGAAATAGGTTTTACATCATGGCAGAGTGTGCATGGGTTGTAAATGCAGCCTGTAAGAGCATGATGATTCTCCATGTAAACCTTCTGTAATCACTCACACCAGTGGGAGCAGATGTAAGAAACAGGCTTCAATGGCTACATTAGGCTCAAAATTTAACAGAATCAGGTCCAAAATAGTTTGGGATTTTCTTATTTAATTCTCTTCAGGGAAACATAGGAAACAGCACTGAGAGGACAAATAATAAGGCTTAGGAAATGCCATATCCCTTTGGGTAAATTACACAACCCATGCCCAAATAGGAGGTATTTTTTCTTATTCTGTCTGTCAGAGAAAGACTGAGAAATTTTTAAACTCTTGGGATTCCTTCAGATCTGAAACTATCCCATTGTCGTGTAGCCCTAAAACAAGCAGGGCATTCTTTTTGAAAAGGAAACTGCTGTTCTGGCTGTTCCCTACTGAAATTTCTGTTGGGAAGAAGCATTTCAAAGGTCAGTCGCACTTCTAGAGAAATGTTTTATATTTCTCGGCTTTCCCAGCCATCAAACCTTTGCCAGTGCCTACTAAGTCAAAAATATCATATTTGTATCAAGCTGTATCAAAATTCTTTATAGACCATGATTATTAGTGCTCTGGCTATATACTGAAGATTTCTCCAGCCAAGTAATCTAAGCTAGTGAAACTCTAATTATGGGGCTACTTACAGTGAAACCTAAGGTTTAGGCTTTGGGCATGTAGCCAGGATAATGAATAGCAGAGATCAGAAAGAGTTGCTGTGGGTGAGGCAAGGCACAAGGTCTGGAACACGAAACATGCATGCAGTACGTGGAGTCAGACAGGAAGAGTAGGGACAGCTCTGAACCAGGCAGAGAACAGCGCTGAAAGAGAGCCAGGACTTAGGTCCAGACTGATGTGAGGATCAGAAGCAAAAGCTGAGCAGCACTGACTCCCTACTGGGCTGGCTGCCTCTGCTTTGGGAAACCTAATCTCCCAAAGAAGGGTGGTACCTACCTACCCATCTCCAGCAATCACTGCAGGCACTGGGTAATGTCTGCCTTTCTGGAGCTTTCTGAAATAGGTTTGAGATAAGAATGACCCAGAGCAGGGGAGGTTGTAGTGTAACAGCCTCTCTGCCTGCATCACAGCAAGTGGAGAAGAGCCGCCAAAGCAGGAAATCTGGCATTCTTTTTTCATGGGCTGCATCCTCGACTAACTGGTATCTGATGACTGAAATATCCAGGTATTTCAAGAGTTCTTTTAAATTTTGCATTAATAGCTAGTTATCTCTATTCACCAGATCACTGTGGACGCAGCTAACCATATTTTATCATCACGATAAGGATTTTCAAAATGTCTTGTTTAATCTTGCCTCATGAGGTATTCTGTGACAGTTCTAGGTATATGCTAATGACCTAAACACTGTCTTTTCTGATTTTGTTTCTTTTGTCTTTTTTTCCCAGAAGAAGCTTTATATTAATATTATTTAAAAAAATTAAATAATTGCAGGAGAAATTTACTATTTACCCCTGAAAACATTATAAAATTAAAGCAAGAAAAGTCACTCTCCCATTTCCTTTTCTTATTTGAGTAATCAGCCTTGAAAAGACTGTATTTTCAACTCAGACTGGTTTACCTGATTCTCTAAAGAATTTTACAAATTAGATTTCTCAGTGTGTCTCTGTGACTATACAGTTTTGTAATGATAAGTACCCCTGCATTGGTTTCAGAGAAAGATCAAACCCAGTACTGAAAAACATCTGATAGGCTGGTGCAGCTCAGCTTGCAGGTGGAGAGAAGTGTATTTTAAAAGGCTCTACCCATTTCTTAGTGGGTTTTTTATGAGGAAAGGCAATGAGGTATCATACAAAAGTATGGTGCTGTTAAGACACAGTTTTAGAAAGCTCTAATTGTTGCCCTTTAAGCTTACATTCTTGTTTAGTGGTATTCCAGAAGTTTAGAAAAACTATTGTGCATTCAGTCACTGTTAAGCCTTTGTCAGGAGTGTTTGATATTTTAATCTTGTAGAGAGAAGTGAGTGAATTGTGTTAATTATTAACTACAGTTCCCCTGTCTCAGTGGTAGCAAGAATGTTTCTTAAGAAAAATATCTCTTATAGATGTATCTTTTATACATCTAATGTGTAAATTTATCCTCTTAAAATATTTATAATAGAGAGATTGTGCAACTGCTCTGAGGTAGGTTTGTAAAGAGGACAGAGCCGTGTGGTATGTGTAGTGGGTAATTGGCCACTGGTGAGAGGGGCATAAAGCTCTTTGTGTTTCCCTGTACAACTGCCAGAGCAATGTAGTTCACAGCAAAGGCAGTCTGAGGAAAAGTCTTCTGCATTCTGTAGGATTCAGTCTTGTGCATAGGATTAAGCTTTAAGAGTATGTATCATAGTAGTAGACTTGCATGAAGCTTAGAATTTAGAAATTCTGTCCCTCGGACACCAAAGAAAAATCCAAGTCTTAAGTAATAAAAGTCATCCTTTCCCAGGATCATCCCCATCGTTTGGCATAGCACTAAACAAGTCTAACACCTGTGTGACAAGAGATGTTTTCTTCTTCAAACAGGCTTGCACTCAAAGAAATTTTCTGCCAGCATTGCCCCTCACACCGAGGGCATATGAGCCCTCTGAAAAGTTCCAGTGTTCCCTGTGTTTGCTGCACTTTGTGGCTATAGGGGCTGTTTTCCTCACACTATGCAGAAGGCTACAAGGGTCTGATGTTTTCTTGAAAAAGCCCTGTTTTTTTCCAGAAATAGATCTAATAGCCATTTGTTCTCACACCTTCACAGTGCACATGCCCTACATTCAGAGTTCCTTCTTCTTTCTACTTCATCTGGTCATGGGTTATTAAGTGTTGACTGGGCAACAGTGGGTGACACACCCAGAAAGCAATTAATTAGCATTAAAAGCGCTGTTGTCAGAAATACATCCATCTGACTGGGTAAGAACATGTCCAGACTCAGTTTGTTTTATTTTTCAGTGCCATCAGTCCGATGATTATTTGCATCCAGTCTGACTTGTAGGAAAGTGGCTATTTCCTTGGCAGTTTTCACAAAGTTGCAATGAAAGGCTGGCTATAAAGTACTGATTCTTACAGGATTTCAGAATTTTGTCTTAAGTTTTAGGATAAAAGCAGCTTTGCATATTTGTTTTAACAGGCCTTTCATCTGTAATAATAATAATACTTAGCACTTTTCAGCTTCAAAATGCCTTACATATGACCATTCCACAACACCCCAGTGATACAGTAAGTAGTTCATTTGCCCAAGGCAATGAAAGGAGTCACCATCAGCACTAGGATTAAAGTGAAAAGGAGAAGAATATAAATGGAGATAGATACTTCTCTCTGTTGTAGAGTTTTAGGAAAACTCTACAACAATTCTTTATTTCCTGTGGGCTCCTCTTATTCCTTTGCCTTTTCCAAAATACACATTTTAATACTGAAGTGCTGAGAGCAGTAGAACAAAACTAAAGAAGATTTCAAGTTTGGATTTGTTCATGGACTTAGGACATTCCACAGCTCATTGCATACAGAGATTTGACACTTTTCTGTATGATTTCAGTATCAGTCATAAACAACCAGGCCAAGGTAAATATGTCTTTTGGGGAGGCAATAGGGAAATCCAGTGCTTGAGATTATTTAACGTACTGAAGCCAATGTAATACTGCATGTCCTTTAGTGAATAACCCAGGGTGTAACAGTTAGAAAGGAATTGCAGTTCCATTGTCATTGTCCCAGATTTCCAGTTTTTGCTTGTATCTAGAGAGGGCAGCAAAGAGCTGCAGTTTGAAATTTCTGCAAGCAGGTAACCTGCCCTGTCTGCTTTTTCTTTGATTACAGCCTTAAAATAACTTACCATGAAGATATTTTCAAAGTGTTTCAGTTTTCTGACTCCAAGTATAATGACAGGTTTCTTAGGGGTAGCACAAAGTTATGAGACAGAATGGTCAGAATTAACTACTTGACCACAGGCAAAGGATGTTGGCAAATCAAGACAGGGTCTCATAATCACAACCTAAGCTCAGTTTATCAGTCTCAGTGCCTCCAGGTAATTTAGGATATTAGAAACAGAATTTTTATTAAACCTGTGGAAGCCTATTCATTGTCAAATGCACTGCCCTGAAAGAGCAGGCTGGATGTGTATCCCAGGCACAGTTAGCAGACATTAAACTGAAATTCACTGGTTTCATTGCTCTTCAAAAGGAAATCCTGCTCCCTCATGCACAAACACTGCAGGAGCAGATAAACTGCTGGCAGAGGGGACGAGTCTTTAAAAGTGAAGGCAGGGAGGTGATCTATGGGGTATTTGGAGGGCAAATCCATGAACATCACATCATTAAAGAAAAAGGAGTGGATTTCACTGAGTTCAACAGAGATGACTCCTTTGGAGCAGAGATGTAAGAACAGACATTACTCTGAAGTCCAGACACTTAAAACATCTGAACTTTCCCTCACGCTGTTCATTATTCCCAGCTGCTTGGCTCAGGTACAAATTTTTGTCCTAAGTGATGTTAGCAGGAATTCTGCCACTAATTTCAGGCAGACTGGCATCTGAGGTTAGCAGAAGTATCCCTAGTGAATGTCCTGTTTTCCCCTGTGCTCATCTACAGCATGGCTGGACTATATCTTGTTCACAGCCACCCCTGATTACCAGCTTCTAGATTTTGTGGTGTGCAACTCTGCCTGTCAGCCTGAACAAGCCATGGTTTTATACCAGTTGTATTTTTCTCATATTCTGGGACCTAAAAGGACCCTGTTTTTACTGTAGTGTGCCACTCATGTACTTTGATACTTTAGAACAGGCTAAGTGCTGGCCCTGACCACATGCTCTGATTAGAATTGATTTCCATAACATCTCTCTTGAAAGAAGGGATTTATATCATCTTTAAATGGAATTACCTGAGGGAGGGGAATCAGTGGGATGTTATTTACATGTACAAATATCAGATGGGGTGTATAGAAGGCAAAGTCAGACTGCTGAGTGACAGGGCAAGAGGCAACAGGCACGAAAAAAATACAGGAAAACCCATTCATGCATAAAAAATAATATTTTGTTGTTTAAACTGTTGGGATAGATGGAAACTTGACATGGGTAGCTCAGAGATCTTGTGGAATCACCTCTCATGGAGATATCCAACAGCTGATCATGACCCAGAGCAAATGGCTGTAGGTGACCTTGCTTGGAGCAGAGGGGTTGGGTGGGAGCATATCTGGAGCTCTCTGCCAAACTCAGCCATTCTGTGATTCCCCAAGTAGATCTTCTTATCATACCCTGCTGGAAAACAGTTAAAAATAGTGCAAATACAGTTAAAGCTGCGTGAAATGTTTATTTAAATACGAAAAAAAATCACTCATTTTAAATTAGTTTGATTCTTTTCCCTAATAGTCTCAACAAATCAATGCATTCTTTTAAAAACATGTAGTACAGTATCTGTTTAAAAGGTTATATTCTTATCCTGCTGTCTGAGTTCCATATAAGATTTTTCCTAATGCCTGCAATGCTGTGTAAATTCTCTTTAAATATTCCATTTCATAATCTTCCTTCCATTATAAAGTTTTTGAACTTCAAATGTCATTTGAAAGTCCTGAGCAGAAATAAAATATAAATTATGATGGAAATATGTCAAAGATATAAAGAAAATGCGCATGCTTTTTCTTATTCTGTTTGTTTTATAAATGTTGTGACATTTTGACTAAGAAATAAAATCCAGCTTTTACAAAACTGTAGGAAAATAATGACTGAATTTTTGGTGGCCAGCAGAGACTGCTACAACAGTTTAGAGTTGCAGTTTTGACGTAGATGCAATTTTTTTTCAAAAAAGGGCATTTCTAAGAGCTGTTCTGTATCTGACCCTTCTTAACTTGGACGCTTTTCAAACCTTAAAGCTGGAAAGGAGATCCTCGCCCTTGTGGTGCACATGGTTATTTGTAGAGAGGAAAAGCTACTCTTTTGTGTTCCTAAGGAGTTAATGTACTGCTTCAGACTGATTAATGCTGATCACAGCTGTCCAATTGTGGATTGAAAGGAGATATGGCTGATTATGTCCTCCTGGTAAGATGTTTGCCCTCCCTCCAATAGCCTGAGACAGTTGACATATTTGACAAGTAGATGGTGGAACCATGGAAATACCTGTGCCCTTTTTTACTACCAATTCAGTTATTTCTTATCCTTAAGAAACTCTGGAGGAACTCTGTTTACATTACAGATCATTTTCCGGCTTCAAATTCCCTCCTATGATCAACTTGAGTAAAAGCATTTTTTTTGTAAGTGTACTTCCAATTTGTTAAGGTTTAGTGATGCTCTTCAGGGTCCTGGCAGTTCCTTCCAGCTTTCCTAAAAATTTACTTTCTGTTCTAGTACCAAGGTCCTTGCAGCTTCTGGTGATTGTTACTTTTAGGGAAGGGAAAGGAGTAATGTTGGCTGTAGGGTATACACCCATCCATAATTTTCTGTGTATGGAGAGAATATAGAGATCAACTGCTATCTGTGTAGCTGTCCTTTCTTCAGCATCCATATTTCTGTCCCAAATACACAAACAGTGTGACTGTGAACATCTTATTTACATCAAAAACTGTTATTGGATGTGGAAACTTCTATTTCGAAAGGTGGTGGGTAAATCCACCATTGTATGCTATGGAAGTTTTTACGTGTGCCTGCTTGATCAATAGAGCCACAGAAGTGCCTGCATTGTTGTAGCTTGCTTGGAGAAAAGGAATCAGGAGAGAGTTGCAGGTCGTTGACCCTCTGGGGTCACACCTCTGAAATGGTGTGACGTGTTTCTACAGGGCAAGGGTGTAAGAGAAGGGACAAATACACTGCCTCTTTGGGCAGTCAGGTCAGCCTGATCTCATTAGCTCCATTCCTGAGATAGAAGAGCAAAGATACCGGGTAGTAGCGAGAGAGAAGTAGGTGAACCTTAAATGTAAACCTTATTTAAAGACCAGCCCTGGGAGCAAAACTCAAGCAATGTATTGTTATGTTCTTAACTGGCAAACAGAAGACAAAATGAGTGGGTTAGGTTTGTTAATATCAGTGGGTTTTTTTGTGTTGAAAGTGATTTTTAAATGTTAGATATTCACAGTTCTCTGTTTTAGTTTGCTTGAAAATAGCTCAATTTTAATGAATTAGGATACCTGAAATATGCCTAAAGGAAATAATAACAGAGTGAAACACTGTATAAGAAAACCAACTCAAACCTTCCTGAGTGCTTATTCTTGCCATGCAGAATAAAAATTAATCAAAGATAAAGGATCGCAACAGAAACTCAAAGACCTTAGAAAAAGATAACTTTGTGTTTTGAATGAGTGCTATTTTTCATGTGACATCTAAACTCTCTCAAGAAATTGTTTTGACCCTTGTTCTGGCCAAGAAACAGCTACAGAACCAGAGGGGAATAGACATTATGAAAAAAAGATTGCTTCAGTCTCCGATATTTTTTTTTTAACGTCCTTGTTTAATGCTGCATAAAGTACCATTAAATCTCCCTCTAGGCTTTATGAGTCCTGTTTTGTAGATGACAGATCTCAGGCATAGATAGGTAGTCAAGGATTGGTGAAACTGAATGTCATAGAAAAGTTTGGAGGAGAGACTATGCCCTGATGACACAACAACAACAACAACAACAACAACAACAAAAAAGTGTTCATCCCTGGCGAAGTTTAGTACCTGCAGATTTGGAGCCAGCTGTGTTTTCCTGGCTTTCCAATACATCTCTAGTACCACTGATTTGCCAGCAATGTATTCTGGATGGTGCTGCAAGTAAGTGTTTCCCACAATGTCTTAATTGCACCTTTTTTTTTTCCCTCTTGATGGGATTCCGCAAAGCCACAAGCATGCATTTTAAGATGAACTATTAAAAGGAAAGAAAATAGTCACCAAAGCTTCCCCAGTGACTAATGTTGTGTAAATACTGTCATGGTACAGTTGGATTTATTTTTAATTATTAGGCCAGCCTGGGGAAGTGCTGTCAGAGAGCAGTGATAGCCTGTCCATTGCTCGTTTGAGCAGAACAAAGGGCTTGACTTGGAGCAAGTTGCAATGCAGATAGTGTTGTGTAAGTTTGTTCTGCCTTTCTTGTTCTCAAGCAGCAGAAATGTATTCTAGAGCTGAAATGGAATTTAACACTAGGGTAGATCCCTGTGGAGTTGTAACTCAGCTCTATATTTCTTAAAATAACCACAGTCTTCCATTTCATTTTTTTATATGATTTTGACCATAGTTAGGAAATCATAATTCTGGTCTATCAGAGGTGTTAGTCTCATTGATCTGTTTCCTCCTTTACTTGATTTTTTTTTAACTTTGACTCTTTTTCTTCCAAGAAGTGTCTCATTTCATTCAAATCAGCATTGGACCCAATAAAATCTTAGGACTTTTTCCTGTACAGATTTGTTCACATTTTGTTGCTTAGGTTTTCAATGGGTCTACACATATGGAAATACTGTTAAAACAGGATTGGAATTAGCTGAATGGGAATAAATAACTTACACAATGCTTATCTTAATGTGTTGTCTTGCATACAGTGTATTGTCTTTTCTTACTTGTTACTACAAATGTTCTGTTTTATAAACACACTGCTGTCTGATTCAGTGCCACTGCTTTTCAGAAGTAGGTGTGCACTAAAGACGGTGGTTATTTTTTGTGTTACAGAGCTGAGACATCTGCAATTTTGAAAGGACTTTATTCTATTTGTTTGAAGGAAACAATGACACAGGATTAGCTTACGTTGAGACAGATTGATATTTGGGGGTAGTGGAAACAACCTGAATAATCCCACAAACTCAGAGACCGGTAAATAATGAGGATGTCACATCTGGAATAGGACTCCATTGCTTGACTATGGACACCTAATGCAATTTTAGATGTCCTGCAATATCTGAGGTATTTGCAGAGCATATACTGACATGGCACAAGAGCTAATGGAGACCTGTGCTGCTCTGGGATGTTCAGCTTGGTGGTCAAGTGTCCAAGAACCACATAAAGTTGCCCCGGTGTCTTCTTTTTTTTTGGTAGGCAATAAAAAACTGGCCCTGCACTCTAAGGCAGCACAACGGTCTTGCAGTGAGAAGTGGATCCCAGATGTTTTGCTGTCTTTATATAATCTCTTTTCCCCTGCATATTGCCCCTTTATGGGTTGGGTGGGTTTTGTTTGGTTGAGGTTTTTTTTCCCCACACAGTACTGACAGTCCGGAAGCCATTTGTAAGACAATACTCTCAGACCATGTGAAACTTAGGCTAGTTTTGTGTATGTGTTTATAGGTAGAGATTACAGTAGGTTTTAGGAGCCTAGATACGGACTCCTTAGCCCACATGTTGGATCTCATGCCCACACCCTTCCTGTAGAGGTGATGTACTGCTTTATTCAGGGAAGTTCAACACATTGAATGTAGCAGTACCCTGTGGCATATGTGGGTGCTGAGATACTGGGACAGCCAAACTCATCTCGAGCTCATTGAATTCAGAGGATTACTGTGTCATAAGCTGTATTTAGTGTCTAAAGGAGCTGTGCCGTATTGAAATCTCTGTCAGATGAAATCTTCTCTTCCACCAGGCTTAAGTACATACATTTGAAATGTTTGCGATCAACAACAACCAAAAAATTATTCAGAACTTATTCTTAGGGTCTTGATGAGGAATGAAACCACACTGCTTGATGTCAGTTTTTGGCCTTTTGTACTCAAAAGGCGGCATGGAAATACTTGTGACCAGTCTGGTGCACACATATTGTGCCTAACATCTGGGTAGCAGAGCAGTTTTGAGTGGATGGGGAAAGATTGCAAACCCAGCAGAGACAGATATGCAGAATTATTTTAACTGTACCTTTTGAACCAATTTGGAAGGTCCTGGGGATCCAGGGTGAGAACACTGCAAATATTGGCACTCACTCCTTGCAGAACATCAGGGTATTCTCACAGTGTAAAGAAGATGTCTAAGCAGCTGTTAAAATATTAGAATTTAAAATGTTAATGTGTTTAATTGCAGGAAGTTCAAGGAAGGTTGAAAATGTCATCTACAACTTACATTTCATTCTTCCGAGGTGGAACTATCCAACTCATCAATGCAGCCGTTTTAGTGAGTGTCAGCTCTAATCCCCTTGAGAGAAGTCAGTTCTCATTTTGTAAAGGAACAGAATGGCAGAAAGGCCAAAATATTATTGTTCAGAGCAATGGGCGAGAAAAATCTCTTATTTGAGGCTCTGTATACATATAATAAAGGTATGTTCGTATAATGACAAATGATCAAGGTAGTTTCTCCCTCATCTGAGAACCCCTTATCTGAGAAATGGTTACTGCGTGTACTCTCCTTGTCACTTGGGGAAAAAAATACATGTGAGCTGATCTGCTTTCATGGGTAAAGGAAGATAGAAGGTGTTAGTTTAAACTTGAGTGGTATCTCCTGTTCACGGCTGGCTATAAACATACATGTGGTGGCTTGAGCTGACAGACAGTATCTTGGTTAATCTCAGTAACTAGATGGTGGGCTTTCAGCCCAGAGAGATAAATAGAGCTGCCATCCCCCTCATATGTCTGGGGAGCTGAGGAAGCCTGTGAGAGCCTGAAGTGCAACCCCTGGTTCCCAGCCAAAGTCTCTATCCACCAAAGACTTTCCGTAGTCTTCACAATCTGAAAAATCCTTAAAAGCTTCAGTAAAGATTTCAGTTTTCAGCATTTGCAATGGAAATGCCAGGGTGTGTTGTCAATGAAGTCTTGAACTCAGAAGTCGTGCAGTAAACTCAGAGAAATATAATGGAATTCAAAATACAGTCTCTAATTAAACAGATAATCCTGTCCTAGAGTCTGCTTTTATTATCCCTTAAATTTCCTTCACTTTTATCGTGTATATAAGATGATTAAATCTATTTGCATGAGCTACTGAATGCTGCCCAAGTACTGAGAACTGGAAATCATACAAGGAAATATTTTCTCATCGGTGAGTTAGATTAAATTAGGCCAAATTAGGCCATATGTTCTGGAGTTTGTTCCTGTGATGCAATTGTATTTTCTGCAAAGACATTGTCACAACCTTTCTTCCCAGAAGGCATAACTGTTGAAAACCCTTTTTTTTCCCAGAGACATTTTTTGCATAACAGGTTAGAAATATAAAGGCAGTGTCATGTGAAAAGCATGTGTGCATTAATACTGACAGCTTTATCCTTTCTATTCCCATTTAGACTTCATTCACTGCTTTAGTTAAGCACCTTTTTAAGAGTCTACTGTTTTATGATTTCTATTTGGATAAGAAAGTAGTATTAAACATTTACAGTAGGTAGGATTTTATTTTATTTTATTACTGACTGACATTGTAATGGTAGAAAATTGGCAACTATCCACAGGTTTTTATCTACAGCCATCTACAAATTTCCTTCTATTCATAAAAGTTCTGAGAAAAATGCAAAGCAAATATTACATAAATTTGTTCAAATGAAGGTAAAGCACATAATTTGAGGTCAGCCTTTCATCTATTGTGATAATATTATATAAGTGTTCTAGTGCAAAAATTAAACATAGAGTTCTGGTCTTCGAAATTATTAATTCTCATTGAAAATTACCTAGCCTGGACTTACATTACTCATCCCATTACCTAACCTAATGTAGAAGATGTGGACCTCCCTAGTTAACCTGTGCTGAATTACATGTCAGGAGCAGCCCATGATTCATCAAAATAGAATTGTGTTCCCAACATGTGTCTTAAACAGGGACCTCTACACTTACTCTTGTTTGCATTTAAATTTTAAGGGAAATGGAGATCATAGACAAAATCGGTATTTGTCATAGTTTGTATAGATGCAACAAGATGAGTAATAGGAATATTGTCTTCTCTGGCTCCTACTGAAAAATTTGTGCTTATTCCTTAGGATTTTGGAAACATGTTAAGCGTGGCTGATTTTTTGTTGACATGATTAATGTAGTATCTCTTTAAATATCAAGTAATTCAGCTGATATATTTTGTAAATTTGCTATTTTATAAAATATAAAAAAAAAAGGTGGTGAAAATTAATGGCATGTAAATATAATAAAAATAGTCATAATAATCACTTAACAAAAAGGCCCCACACAACTATACATAAAATACTCAGATATCAGTGCTCCTGGCTGTGGACAAGGGCTGCAGACAACAGCAAAATTCTTCCTGTCTTGCCCTGAAATTGCATTTTTATTACGTGCAGAAATTAAGTGCCCAAAGTCTTGGTTTCTCCCTTCCTTTCTCTTTCCCTGTCATTATTTTTATCCTTATATTGCCCCTCCTCTTGCTCTGTAATCCCCTGAAACATTTCGCAGTCCTGATCTTCCCATGCCAGCTCTCCATTTTTTCCGGTGCCCAGTCAGCTTTGTGTCCTTCATAATCTTTCCTGCTTTCATGCACATGTGTTTATCTCTCTGCATCCCCTTATCTATTCCCTCTCAAATCTCCTTATCCTAGATTCAGAACATACCCGAACCTTGCTCCTGCTGCAATCTCCCCCTTGCTTTGATGATGCTTATGGCTTTCAGCTGCCCAGCCCTACGTACGTGTCAGATTGCTTTTCCTCTGCTGCAACTCTTTCTGCCCCACTTGGGTATAGTACGAGGAGGGAAGCTCAAATGGCTTGTGAGTATCAGTGTAAAAATCCCTTTTTTATCACTTCCTACCTGGTGACAAAACTAATATGCTGTGGATCATTGCAGGAAGCTGAAGAAAGATAATTTTTTGCTGCAAGAAATGCCTGGCACCCCTCTTTCAAACCCTGGTCCCTAAAACCTTTGAAAAAATCCCATTCTTTTTGTAGTAGGAGTATTGTTAATTCATTAACTACCCATAGATTGTGAAAGTTCATAAGGACACTAAAAGATCATAGATCTTTTGGGTTTTGTCAATTAAGCAGCCTGAAAAATCTCGCTGTCAGTACTGGGAATAACACTCTTTGTCATGTACAACAGCTGCAGTCACAGGTTTATGTGGAGTGGCCCCAGGAAGAGCTCCAACCAAGGATCTTCTGGACTTCTTCCACAGCTTGGAAATGTGTCTTTACCCGGTGCTGAAGTAATTGTTGCTTCTTACACTCCCATTAGTTCATAAATATGAGTGATTTTTTTAACGCACTCATGTGTCCTAGTCTCTTGGCTGATTACTTGATTTATTGTACTAAGTATGTTGAGTCTATTCTTCTCCAGTTTTGAAGTAGAGTTATTTTGGGGAGAATGTGCTAAAACTATGTAAGTTACATGAAAGAAAGCTGGTGTTGAACCAAGGTGATCCATTGGCAGAGAGAGCATCTGCCATCGGTCAGGAAGGGTATGCTGCACTTACCAAATTTCAGTTTATTCTGAAATTAACATAGGAAACAGCCCCACTGAACTCTCAGGCAGGACTGGATGCCGTCCTATGTTCTGGCAGTCAGGACCAGAGAAAAGGAGAGCTGAAATGTGCCTTTCCTGCCTTGCTCCTCCCCTCTTAGCCTCCTCCACAGAGAAGTGACACCAACTGTGTGATACAGCAACAAGGAAGAGGAATTTGATTTCTTCTGATGCTTGCAAAAATGCTGTTTCTTCTTTCTTAATATGAATCTCTGTTCTCTTAGAGATGAACAATTTAATGCACATGGGCAGACTTTGCACTGATGGTTAATATAATGTAGTTTAGATGCCGGGTATCATTTCCACTGAATTCAGAGGCTCTGCTGATGCAGATGTACAAATATCCTGTGTCCTGGGATGCCTTTGTAAGTGAATTTTTCTTCCTTTTTTTTTTTGTCCTGTCTTCAGTGGCTGATTTGTGTTACTCAACATCTGTTGCCTTTTATCAGTGAATTTTAGCAACAGGCAGAGTGATTCCTTTCAGTGTATATATCATTTTTAGTGCAGTTATGGAAGGAGCAGGAATGAAATGCTATACAAATACTGTTAAGAGAAAAAAGCCCACCAAAACCAGAAAAAAACCTCCCACCTCAGCCAACCGAGTAAACCACACTACTGCTGTGTGAAAAAAATAAGTCAAATATGTTGAGTTTCTGTTCCTTCTTTTGATTGTTTTAATCTGATGAGTGGTTATTCAGGTTTATGGAATTCTAAATGATAAAAATAAGTAATTTGATTTATAAGACTTCTCACCATTTTTCACAAATGGTCAAAACTGCATTGCATTTAATCAGCTTTTGAAAGGAAATTTTGTAGAGAATTTTGTAGAGAAAAGACCAAATGTGACATGAAGGTGCCATGTTGTCAAGTAACAGTTTAAACCTCCTTCACTCTTTTGTCAAAAGCTGAAGGGTGATTAGTGAAAACAACTCAGGAAAAGTTATCAACAGGAATAGGATTGGATTTGGGTCAGCCAAAACTGAGTTACTGTACTAAAGGACTTCCTTCTAATTTCTTTAGAGAGAAAACATCCTTTTTTAACATTCAAGAAAACTGAAATTTTTCATTAACACTTGGAGGTCCCAAAAGGATCAGGTAGTTAATTATTTAGTACAAGTCATGTTATTTCATTAGTATCAGAAGGCTTGCGACTCACAGTACACATGAGGAAGCAAAGTGTGCAGGAAAGAGAAGCAAAGGCTATGCTTGTGTCGTGCAGAGGTGTACAGTGTTTGGAATATGCTGTAAGAATGGACTTGCAAAGTCCTCAGAGAAGATGCCAGCGGGGAAGGGGTACAGGATACAGCCTTTGCGTTCTAGAGCCTTATTATGTAGGAGTTAAAGCAGTATGCAAGGTTGATAAGACTAATGAGGTAATTAAGTGGTTTGGTTTTGGTTTTTTTTAATGGTCTCCTACCCAGAGACAGGGGATCTGCCTCAAGTTGAGGTGACAGTAGGCAAGGTTACAGAAGAATAAGGAAAGAATAAGATACAAGAGAATGTGCTTGCACTGGCTAAAAACGTTCAGGAAACAGGACAGGAATATGATTTTCATATTAGAGGGTATTCAGTGGTAGAGTTTTAAAAAAAATTGTGGGTTTTTACCTCGTCATGAATTATCTGGAAAATTACAGTAAAACTTGCTGATGATAGTAAATTATTCTCTGTAGCAAAGACAAATGCCAACTTGAAAAGCTGCGCAGAATAATTGAGAAATGCAATGGCAGAGGACAGGATGTTCAGTTTTGAAAAAAAAAAAATGATGCAAGTGAGAGAGAAACATTTCCTACTTTTGGCTCAGCAGTGAGCACTGGGATAGCGCCGTTCTGGTTTCTATGCCTATAAAACATCCGGGTTGCTTTCCTTTTTTCTTTTTTTTCTATCTTTTTGGTAATTTGAGAGCTGAAGTTACCAGCTGGTGGTTTTCCCTAAAAATAGTTCTAGTGTGAGCACAGTATGTGCATTTTCTTTCACTGATTTTGTAAAGGTACATTACTAGTGGTACAAAATAGCCATAATTTGCTTTTGGATACTGGAACTACACAAAAAGATGAATGGGGCATCTATCTACTGTATAGACAGCTTTCATTTTTTTGCTTTGGGCAATCACATAGTTAAGTGATAATGTTCCTGGAGATTGAGTCCATGAAGCAATAAATGGCTTTTATAGTTTATTAAATGCTGAAGTGCAGCTGGAGCTACAAAAGCCATCTCAAGCAGTAAGTACGTTATTACCATTATGGAAAAATAAAAGGAGAATATCATGGGAATAGAAATTTTTAAAATTTTGAGGCAGGGAGAAGAACAGAAAGGATAATATTTTCATTAAAAGTATTTGTGGGGTAGATATGAATCAATGCTATCTCTAACCTTTGCAATTTCAAACAAATCCAGGTCCATAATATGTAACTGAACACTGTTAACATTATCTGTAAAACTTTGAAGCAATTGAGTGGCAGAAGTTAAACTTGAGGTGGTTTGGATCTGAATTGGGCTTCTCTTTTCTCAGAAAAAAAGCAGTGAGAAGGAAGACCAGTGGGTTTTGCCACAAGAGTAGTTTTGCACAATTTTCCTAAATCACTGCTAGTTCCAAAGTATGCTGGTCTTGGAAGCTGCCCTGTTAATTTTTCTTTATAATCTCTGGCCTCCTAAGGCATGTCCCTACCCCTGGCAAACGTCTGTTATTATTACAGAAGGTTTGAAAAGAAAGGTACTGTGGAAAGGACAGGACTAAGTTCTCACTCTGTCTCTAGTTAAGCAGAGAAAAGTCCTGCAGCCGCTGAACATACTCATTCTTGGTTCAAACCCACACTAGAAGTGACGTTGCAGCTCCTTTTCTCAGGGCATGGGTACCAAACTTGATCAGGCCAGGACTGAAGACAACAGGGGGTTCTTGTGTGGGTGCTGGAGCTAGGACCCTGGTGACCAAGTGGTCATTCAGGAAAAAATCTTGATGGATTATGCCAAAAATTTAATATCACTAAGCAGTTATGCTTTACCCTAAGTATCTGAATGGATTAATTTTCTCATCCTCTCTGACCCAGTGAAAGATATAAGAATAGCTGTATGATATAAATCAATCCATAATTGTGTTGAAGATTATCAAAAATATGAAATAAATCTTCCCCAGCATTTACCTGAAAATCGTATCTTCACTTTTGAACCGGCTCTTCAGGACTGGGGAAGCAAATACATCAGCACTTAAGTGCATGAACTGAGTGGTGACACATTCTCTGTCCCAGTCCATTTCAGTCATTGCCATTATTTTATCCAGAAAAAAACAGGTTTACAATGGAGTACTAAGAGTTTAAAACTGTAGCCATGGACTGCTAGCACCTGGAGGAGTGATTTTATGTCACATTTAGCCAATTATGCTGTGAGCTCAGACCTTGTAACCAGAGTCAAACCTACAGCAACTCCGCTCCAGTGTATGGGTCCCTGAATTTAAGACCTAAATATGAGTCAACAAACAAAGAGTGGGCTGACCAGAACTGCTTCTTGATGGCATCTGCATTGCCGAAGATCCTTGATGATCTCCAGGACAACAGCTCCAGAGTCTTCCATTTTAGATTAACAGATGTGTCTCCTTTCCACACATTTTAGGATTCATGAAAAATGATTCGGTAATGAGGGCCCAATCTGTTCCCATTAAGTTAACGAAACTTTTGTCAGTGACTTATATGGAAGCAGACCTGAGTCCAATAGAAAAGCATCCTGTCACTAGAAAAGCAAACTGAAAAACCTCAGTTTAAGCACGCGTACTTTGGATATTGTATTGTTTAGATCAGGTTGTCTACAAACGCTTATAGTCTGTACCATAGTTTTAGCTTTAACTCTCCATTGAGCTCGAAATATATTTATTATAAATAACGTTGGAAAGCAGTTACTTTCTCTAGATCTTGTATATAGACTTCAAATGCATTATGTGACAATTCCTGGCAGCTGTCTTTCTATAATGTAATCCTGATGAACATAATCTCCCAGGGACTGAATGCCAACCTTTATTCTGAAATACAGTTGTTGCACGTCTCTCTTTTCAGCCATTTATCTAAGTCTTTGCCTTGTTTCTTTAAGGAGTTTTTAAACTCTTGGGGGAAAGCAGTCTTTATATCACATTACTCTTTTTATATAAAAACTTATATACATATTATCTTATTTGGCCCTTGCTAAAGGCATGAGAGAAAAACCATACCTGCACTTTTCTCATGTAAGTGCATTTTTCTGACCAGCCCTTGAACAGATTGCAGTTCCTAACTGAAAACTTTAACTTCATCAGGTAATTACAGCAGCACATACTCACCCAGGTGGGAAAGGTCTCAAGAGTCCATGTGCTGGAAGCAGAAGCAACACAGAATTCAGAGCAGGTTGCTCCAGGCTTTGTCCAAATGGGTCTTGGAAACTCCAAGAACAAGAACCTGCAGCCTCTGGGAATCCTGTTCCAGTGCTTAATTATCCTCAGAGTGATTTTATTTTTTTTTCTTATACCCAGTAGGATCCCTCTCTTTCAAGTCATGCCCATCGCCTCTCTTCTGCACTTCAGTAGAGAGCTTTCTTCTTGGTCACCCATTTGGTATTTATTGGCAGGGTGAGGTAGTTATCCCTGAAGCTTTCTCTTCTCTGGACTTAAAAAAACCCCAATCCCTCAGACCATGCTTATGGAATTATATATGTTCTGTTATACTTACAGTGTCTTTAGCTGCAAAGCACATAATTAATTGAATATTCTGCTGTGTTTTTCCTGAGGTCAGATCAATTTTAGCATTATTCATTACAAATCTGAATGTCTTTTTCAAAGCAATAACTAAGCAAATGGCTTATAGCTATTAAAGATTAGTCATAAACAATATCTGTGTGAAATTATTTGAACCCATAATTGCATTTTCAGTCAGTAGAGTCCATTATGATTGTGTGTTTATCTCAAAAAATTCAGATGCATATTTTGATACTTCGTGTGCTTTAATCCCTAAAATGTCAACGGTCTAAGGAAGTGTCAGGTTCCTTCAGGTTCCTTTCAAATAGACATATTAGTGTGGGATGCATACAAATGCATCCTTTTTGGAGCAGGATAAGAGTTGAACATCTACCTGCTGACACACACACCAGGGATCTTTATTTGTGCCAGTCTTAAGTCATCTTCAGAGGCAGCAGATCTACTGATCACATGCAAAGGTAGCCCACACAAGCCTTCGTGCTTTTATTACTTCATAATTACCTGATCTGCCCAAATGAGGCACAAAAGATCTTCCATTACTAAATTAGTAACAGAAATCTCAAGTGAAAGCCATGAAAATTTTAGTGTTCAAATGAACTGAGTGTGTATCATGTCAGTGCTTCAACATGACAGCTCAGAGATTTCTCAGCAGGCCTTGTTCCTGTAGCATCTCTATGAGCTGTCAGGAGCTGTTGAAACAGTCAAGTTCATGCTATGGGACCCATGTTTGAGACTAAATTATGTCCGTTTTTTCTCAGTTGCAAATATGTGGATGGTCACTCATAGCTGGTATATGGCTTTGGTAGCTATCCACGAGATTTTCACGTTCAGTTAGAGGGAGTGTAAACACAGCTGTTTACTTGTTTCCTACTCTTGCAACTGTAATTGAAGCAATGTAATGTTTTCACTTTTCAGCAAGTGACATAGGCATCCACTGCTGACATTTCAGCAAATGGCATGAAATGCTCCTATTCTAACCCATGTTCCACTAGAGTTGTTACGGTTTGCAGAATTTCAAAAACACAAAATTACAGTTGGTTCTTGCTTTTTTTTTTTCCCCCAATAGCTAAGTTTAAAATAAAAATTGGCAAAAATACCCCCAAACAAATCTAATATTCATGATTATTTTCCACAAAGACTGACATCTGACTCCTAGCAAAATAAGACTTTATATTTTGGTTTGTGTTTCACCCATGGAAGCAAGTGTTAGGTAAGTGAGGCTGCTGTTGCTGAAAGTGCAGGTGTGCAGGGTAAATGGAATTTCATAAGCCACTGTCTTTGAAGGCATAGGATCATTTGGGTTCCTCATTCATGGGAACTGTAGGGAATCAACAGGCATATGAACAAGATTTTCCTAGTTGCATGAAATATTTATAGACGCCCTACTATATTTGGAATATTTAAATTATTTAAGTGATACAACCCTGTACAGTTCTAACATGAAGGTTATATGTTTCTGATAAAATATATAATTTACATTTCTTTATGGAATTGTGAAGTATAAATTTATAGCACATGATGACCTTTGGCAGTGCAGTATAAATGCAACAAATAATTCTCTGGCTTGAGGCATGCATGAATCTTTTTTCTCCTTTATTCAATCCAGTGGTTACACAGTAGGTCATTCTGTCATTAGATGGTGTATTTCTGTCTGGTAAACAGAGATATGTTTAGTAGGGAGGTTACTGACCGTGAGAAATGAGAAGTATTTCACCTGCTCTTGACATTATTGTTAATTATTTTTATGGCCCACAAAAGTATGCTAAGCACTTGAAAGAACCATTTAAGCAATTTAATGCATTTTTTAGTGGTCCAATAAACAGGGATTTTTTTTTACACGTATATTTCTCTTTACGTAGATAATTTTACAAGATATGCTGCAAGCAATCACCTAACAGCTTCATGTGTCACCGTCGTGTGTGATGTGTAGAGCCCTGCTGATGTTTCCTGCTGTCTTGTTCTTTCCATTTCACAAGGGATGCTGGGATTCTGGCTTATATTGTCACATTGCTTTATATCTTATTGTGATAGTTGATTTGCATTAATTACAACATAAATTTGCATTCTGTCCATCCTTAGTCATGCCTGTATGTGCTAAACCTGTGGACATATCCAGAGAGAGAAGCTGAGGCCAACAGGTGTTCTTATGAGCCCACACTCGTTTGAGCTGTACCCTGAGGGAGAGTTTGTTTTGAAAAATGAAAGTGCCTGGTTCTTTTAGCTCAAAGTTAGCTCTGGTTTTCTTACAGCCAGTGAGAGTATGTGAGATAAACAGCCCTGCAGACACCCAGGTCAGTGCAGAAGGAGGGGCAGGAGGTGCTCCAGGTGCCGGAGCAGATTCCCCTGCAGCCCACGGTGAGGCAGCTGTGTCCCTGCAGCTCAGGGAGGTCGGTCGGGGAGCAGAGATCCACCTGCAGCCCCTGGAGGACCCCACACTGGAGCAGGTGGATGTGCAAGGGAGGCTGTGACCCCATGGGAGGCCTTTGCTGGAGCAGGCTCCTGGCAGGACCTGTGGCTCCATGGAAAGAGCAGCCCATGATGGAGCAGGTTTGCTGGCAGGACTTGTGACCCCTGCATCCCTGGGAGGGACTCACACTGGAGTAGTTCATGACAGACTGCCTCTGGGAAGAACTCGCCCGGGAGAAGTTCATGGAGAAGTGTTTTGTGTCAGAGGGACCCCACACTGGAGCAGGGGAAGAGTGAGAGGAGTCCTGCCCCTGGGAAGGAAACTGTGGCAGAGACAATGTGGGATGAACTGAGCACACCCCACGATCCCCTTCCCTCTGTGCTGCTGAAGAGATGATGCAGAAAATTCAGAGTGAGGTTCAGGACAGGAAGAATGGAGGGGTGGAGGGAAGGCATTTTTAACATTGGGTTTTATTTCTCATTATCTTATTCAGATTTGATTGGTAAAAAATTAAACTAATTTCTGTGAGTCAGATTTGTTTTGCCCAGGATGGTAACTGGTGTCTGATCTCTCTCTGTCCATATCTCAGCCCATGAGCCTCTCATTATATTTTCTCTTTGTCCAGCTGAGAACAGGAGAGATGGAACAGCTTTAGTGGGCACCTGGCATCCAGGCAGGGTTAAACCACCGCACCTTCATGCAATTTTATGTTTGGACCAATCTCATTAACATTTTTTCTACATAATTTGTGACAAGGTTTCATTGCTATGATGAGGATGCTTTTACATGATACCGAATCTTGCATGTTTAAGTAGCCATCCAGAATGTAAAAACCAGATGGACTGTCACCATCTCTTGTCATTCCTAAGCAAACCTAAATCACATATTGTAATTAAAATGTAACTTTTTCTTTCATTTGCATTGACTTTGAATGGGCTGGAATAAAGAGCAAATGCTGCTGGGTTTAATAAGAATGAAACTTATATTTGGCATCCAAGTGTAGTGTTGGAAGCACACCTTGTTAATCAGATTGGGAGTATTATATTTGACATTGTAGAGGGGTGCAGTAGCAAAAGACCATTAAGTACTATTTGGAATAGGAGTGCCACTTCTGTTTGTATGTGAGTTTTTGGAAGCACATATATACTAATCCAAACAAATGTAAACTGCAAAGAATATGCTTCTGTATTTAAAAGGCAGTCAAAATTCATAAGATGTGGAAACCAACCTATTAATTTGATACAGTTCCATTATGTAAAGAAAAAAGGAAGAGGGAGAAAAAAGGAGCTCAGTGAAGCATAACTGATTCCATTTATGTGCTGAAATAAAATCACGGTGATAGAGATTTGTTCAAACAGCAGCTCAGGGCAGATTGGAAGTTGTTCTAGAAACAAATGTGTGTTTTTTAGTGCAGGTTTTTAATGGTAGAGCTGCTATATTAATATTTTTCTTTTCAATTAGAGAAAGACAGTGGGTGTTTATGAGTGCATGCATCCTCTTGGCATTTAACAACATTTCCCTGGAGGGGGGATTACAGCAGTTTGTTTAAAAGATCTGGAATACAGAGACAATATTTTGTGAATATCCAGAGAGTAGAGATTTTGTGTGTATTTTTATAATAATAAAGACATCCTGTAGTACTCTTCACCGTAACACATCCCAGAGAGGTCTGTAAGGTTGTGAAAAACAAATCTACCTACCTGGAGGTATTTGTTGCAGCCACCTGCCAACCTGCAGGTGAAATAGAAAATGCTTATTAGTGCTTTGCAGCAGCACACGCTTGCATCAGAGAGGGGCAGGGAAATTTCTTTGAAGATTACCTGCCTGTGTTAAGGTATGCTTCAGTATCATTATTATCTTAATATCAAATTATTTCTCCTCAAGTCTATCTAGCTTGTGTAAAAATGGTAGGGGGTTGTTTTGATGTCTGAATGTTCCACATGGTGTCACCTGCTCTTCCATCTTCTTGCTTCTGGGCAGTTGTGTTTGGGCCACCTGCACACACATGCAAGTGCTTTCACAGCCCCCACCAGTGCAGGCTCCTTCTTTTGAGCTTGGTTCAAAAGTGTTTGGAATTGGAAAATGAATCAGACATGACTGAATTATTGTAGTAAATTCAGAAACTTCTTTTGCCATTAACTAATTAATTGACTTGTCTGTAAAAATCTTGTTGTGGAAATGGGGAGAGCTTTGACCCCAGTGTAAAGGAGCTGTGTAAAAGTGGCAAATGCCCGTGGGCAGTTCTGAGATGATCCAGCTGTGTGCTGAGCTCCAGCCCCATGCCAGTGGCACAAGCATCACCACTGCCTTCATAGTTGGGCAGGGTAGCGTTTTGTAGAATTAATAAAGGCTGCAGGAATGTTCTTCTGCCTTTGGAGGGCAAAGACCTTTACATAATAAAGCAGCATTAGCTGTCAAATGCCCTTTTTTTTCTATTTTGCTTCTGTCAGAAATAGACAAAAACCCCTGTTGAAATCCATTAAATTAAAGCCTTGTTTTTAAAACGTCTTGAGATTAATTTCATTATTGAAGCTTACAGAATATCATTATTCAGCATTTTTTAAGCCCTATTCAAATTGCTGGGGCTTTGGCATTGTTTGCATTTTCAAGTGTAAAGATTGCTCGGAGGGATTTGATGCTTCAGAAATAAATTGCTACATGTTTATTGCTATAAAGATAATCTTCCAAACATGAATTGATGCTCCTCTGACTTCTGGGAGTTTAGCACTTGTACTGCAGAAAACCTTTCCAATCAACAAAAGAGGGAGGCTGCTGATTACTTTGATAAGATTTGATACCTGAAAGCCTGAAGGACAGAGGTGGTGTGATGTGACCATAAGTACTGAAACATTCACAGAGAGTTAAAAAATCACATGGGTAGTTGGTGGCTAGGAAATGCTTCTGAGCATTTAACAAAATAGCTTTTAATTGTAAAACTATGCCTGACTTTTTTTTCACTAAACCAGTTTCTGTATACCTTTGGTAGGTCTAATGGCTGTAATTCCTCAACTGAGATGTAAGGTGCACTCTTATATTTGGTCAAGTTGGCTTCATGAAATTTAAAAAAAAAAGAAAAGATTGCTTAATGGAGAAAGAAATTTTTGCTATGAATCTACCACTCCGCTTTCTTGCAATTTTCTTTTGCGTCTGTTGTCTTGGAGATTCTTTGCACATAGGGAAGAAACAAATAGTGGAAAATAAGATAATCTCATAAACATAATTCCTGCCTTCCTGTTGTTCCAGTCTCCAGGAGAGCAGATTGGTTTGGGCACCTATTATATATAATATATATTTTGTATTTTTCTGTAATCAACCATGGAGATAAAGAGCTAAGAAATGATGAATTTTAGACACTATAACTGCTGAACAAACAAATTCAGAGATTGAATACAAGTCAAAAATGTCAGCAAGATGAATTGCGAAAGCAATAGGATCAGGACGCCTGGGTCAAGATTGATAGTTTATTTATTTCATCTTAACTTTTATAGACCTGCAGCATGGGGCTTGTGAAGGCAGAGGTAGATATAATGGATATGTTTGGAGGAAAATTTGGGGGAAAGTGGATCAAACCAGTAAGTAGCAAACTCAAAAAAAACCAAAAAAAACCAGATTTGTTTTACAAACTTATTTTCAGTTTAAGTGGAAAAATGTAGCAGCATTAGACTAGACTAAAATCCCTTAATGTTTTTTATTGGATGAATACATTATCTTTAAATGGGAAAATCAATGTATTGTTGATGTGCTTGGCAAAGATTTGTGCTCATCAAGATTGTTCCTGATGGATTAATTTTCAGGATACAGGTGCCATTGTTTGGAGTAATATGTGACATATTTTTGTAGTGCTTTCAAATTATGGAAATCACTGCCTTAGGAAACGAAAGAAAACCCAACATATTTTCTCTGAATACAAATGTATAGCGTATTCCTTTCCCTTTTAGGAGCTAACCTGTGCCTTCCATTACAGGTCTTTTCTATGGGTATGCTGAATTCAGTCACTGGTGACATGACAGTCACATTTCTTACATGTGTGACAAAACCAAAGCTATATTAAAAATGGAATATTTTGGTTTTTTTGAAGACATGATCTAAGTGCTTTCAAACACAACATACACATATGTCAGACCTGTAATTACATTATTGTCTAGTCAGTGTCTCTGTTAATCCTGAAAATATCTATTTCCATTCTGTTAAGGATATTATCCACTGCTACTGAAGTGAGAAGTGAGAATTCATTCTATTTTATTGGTTTTGGGGTGCCAATGGCAGGGAAAAAGGATATTCTAGGATTAATAGTCTTCTTACTTCTTGGTCATTTCAATTTAAACTTCAGAATCAGAAAAGATGAACCACATAAAACTCATTCATAATCAGAGAGTGTATTTCACTGCAGTTATTCAGCACAACAGAAGCACACACCACAATTTCATCTCTCTTGTTAAGATTCAGAAGCTGTTGCAGTGCTGAATGACTTCTAGAAGTGAATAAGCCACCATCTTCTTTTCTTTTGTGAGTTCTGTAATCCACTCCAATCCATTTTAAATGTGGAAGTGATATTGGTGATATGTAGGCTCCACAGAGATCTTGGGGTCAGTCATCTTTCATGTTGCTAGAAGGTACCTCATTATCTAATAAAATCAGAAATTTTACATTAACTTTTTTGTTAGATCAGATAGTGCTATTGGGTCTAAATGACATGTTTTGATGCTTCTTTACAGTGTCTTTGTATGCGTTGTACACATATTTTGTTCTGTGCAAAATCTAGACGAAAAAGCAGCTCAGCTTACTGCCAGCTTGGGACTGAAGTAAAATAATTAGAAACATTAGGTGATTTGGTTGCCCTGAAATAACATCCTTTAAATATTTGTACAGCTTTATGAAAAATTACCTGTTGTTATCAAGCTGTGAGGATCAAAGAAGGAAAATGCTATTGTTAAATATAATACATGTGACATCAACATACTCCCTAAATACAGAATAAATTTTTGAATTTGTGGGGCGTATTTGGATGGTGTCCACAATAATAAAATAGGGTTAAATCTGTAGAAACCTTCTCTACTATTAATCAAGTTCTTTAGTAAAGCCACTTTCCAAATAGCCTTGGACCATATTCTTTTCAGTAGAACAGAAATAATTCCAATTGATTAATTGATCAAAAATTAACGAGTCCTATGAGATGTTCAGAGAGTGAAGTTCGAAGATTACTTCTAGATTATAGCATGAAGTTCAGTCTGTTCTCTGGCCCCTGGAGCAGCTGGCATGGTCTGGCTCACACCCCTACTGCTATTTTCTTTTCCAGTCAGAGATAGTGGAAGTAGCACTGCAGGAAAGTTCATTATCTTGTCCCTTGCACTTTTTTCACTGGAAAAGTTCTTCACTTCAGACACGCTTTTTCACAAATTTAATCCTTATTTTGGGGCTTGAGAAGATTTTCAAGTCAGTAATCTACACCTTCTTACATATGTTTGCAGGCAGCTTTAAGAGCAATTTATACAATTCCCTGTGAGAATTTTCGGTTAAATTTTCATTCTGGTTTACTTTGTAATCCACTTTGTTCCCAAGATGCCAGCCTGCTATTTAAAGATTAGAGCCACATGTGTTTTTCTAAATGTTGACAGGAGCTGTATCTAATATTTTTTTACAAATATCCTCGTCATCTCTAGGTGCTTTCTACTCCGTGAAGGTCCCAAACCGTTAAACCAAATCAGATTGGTGCATGAACACCATGTTGTTGGCCATGCTGTGTTTTTTTACCAAGCAATCAGTGGCATAAGAAGGCAACACTGTGAACAAATATATGAGGAGCTGTAGTGCTCAGTGAGGTCTTCAAGGTGAGAGCAGCAACCTGGAATTTCATACTGTGCTAAAGAAGATGATGGGATTTATGATTTTGGCTGCATTCCAGCAAAGTACTTAAACCCAAAGCGTAGTACCATTAGATAAATCTATTTATGGAGGTAGATATATTCCCTCTTTAATAAATGCAAGCAACTCATTAGCATTAATAGAATTTATGAGTAAACAGTCAGAAGAAAAGGTAACCATTAGTTTGAACAACCATTCTTTTGGGATGGTTTTTTTTTCTGTAATAATATCCGACCTTTGTCCAAAAAAAATCTAAATCTACACATTAAGTTCATTCACATTATATCTCTTAGAGTCAGACTCTTTTGGCATGCAGAGAGCATACTGTCTGTCACATTCATGATTTCAGCTGCAGCTTTTGACTTAGAGCTTTTATTTAAAAAACCCAAACAAACAGAGTTGTAAATTAAATTATTGAAATAATAAGAAAATTTAAGGCAGCATCCACAAGTATGCTTATTTTGCAAGAATGGAAACCCACTGGTGGTCCCTCTTCCACAGTGTCTTTTAAGAAACTATTCTAACAAATTGTAGGTCATTGATGCATCATTTGCCACAGGATCTTGCAATTATTGATGAAAGTTCAGACGATTAATGCCTACAGGTTGAAAAAAGCATGAAAAAATACTTATTCAACAGGCTCTGGAAAGAACAAAGGGATTATTTGATATAAAGGTAAAAGGGACCATAGGCAACTAAAGTTTTGACAATATATATTGTTGAGTTACCATAGAAAATAAGAAGCAGCAGAATATTCTGTGCTTTGTATTCAAGTTCAGCCAAATACTGCCTGTTACAGAACTGCTTTTTGTTTGCTGAACCATAATAATAGTTTCAAACATGACCCACTTGGGAGTTTAGAGTCTGTGGGGAGACAGTGCTTGGGAATTGGCAGAGGGCACTGAAGGCAGGAGGAGATGCATCAGAAGACCCAATGGAAAAGGAAAGAATTTCTGCAAGGTACGATGAAAGGAAAGGTTTAGCACAGGTGGAGAAGAACATCAGGAGCCAAAACAGATTAAGGAGGGAATTTGGAGTAAGGCTGGGAGATCCTGGGGTAAGGGATGCAGAGGGCAAGCAAAAGCCATGGGTGATACAGCAGAGTTGTGTGCTGTGGATAGGCCAGGCTTACTGCTATCCCTGGGCCAGGATCTGTAATTTCTCAGCACTACTCATAGTGAAAAATGTTCATCATCAGAACCAGCTCAATGCTGCTTGTTAATTCAGACAAAACTTAGTACTTTTTGCTCAAAGTAAAGGAGAAAATTCTCTCTCTCTGGCTGCTGCAGTGTGGGGCAAGAGTGGGAACACCTCCCTCTGTTTCCACTGTCCCAGGCACACAGGCTGTTGCTGGTGGCAGCGATAACAGCAAGGTCATCACCTCGGGACCATGCCATTGAGGAGAGCTGATAGCAAGGACATCTCTTACTAGGACAGTCTGCCAGTGTGGACAACTACTTATTGTGCCTCTGCCTGAAGCTGGCCCTGTGTTCCTCTGTGGGTGGTAGGTCCAAATAGAAAGAATGTCCTCTTACTGCCAGCCCCTACTCCTTCTTCTTGAGCAAACTATCTTAGCCTGGGCCATGCCCCTAAATAGCACCAGAAGAATTTTTTTTTTTTTTTAAATACATGAAATTACTTACAGTTTCCTACCACCTTCTTTTTTCCTCTGACCCCTTGTTTTCTCCACAAAATTGTTGTCTCAGTCAAAGCAAGGGATAAGTGGTGATCACTGAACCACTCAATATTTCTTTTTAACATCAGCCATATGGTGAGTCTGTGATCATTGCCTAACTCGGTCAGGGGCTTAGAGACACAAAGCTTCTTATGCCTTCGTTAGGCCAGCTGTTTCAATTGGGAGGCTGAAGATCAAGCATCCGTGGTGCTGAATTTATCTAAAAAAATCTTACTATGTGGGGAAGGATTTAAAAAAACCTGACTCTAATATGTGCTGAGGATTCTTACCTAAGAATTCTTATCAACTATCCAAGGCTAGCCAGAACATGACATTCCTTCTTTCTTATCCTTCTTGCTGGTTTTCTGCCATTCTTAATCATAATATCAACCATCCATGTCTTACTTTTAACTGATTTTAGTAACATCAGAAGGGGAAACAAGAATATTTAATTTCCAGTTTTATTTTAAGCAGAGTTCAAAAGTTTTCATAACAGCTGGTGGTAATGCAAAAAACATTTTCTGTCATACTAGTTTAAAATAAACTTTGCAGCAATATCACAAAAGCAGTAGCATTTTGATAAAATTAATTAATGACAGAGCAATTACATGGCAGATGTCTAGTAACTTCTCACTTTGCTGCAAATTGTAATCAGATGTGTTTTAAATGTACCTTATCAAATAACACTGTTCTTGAAGCTCTTCAGAACATTAATAAAATCCCTGGTGCTGGGGGTGGGGAGGAAAATTTTTACCTTAAAAAAGTAAGAAAAAAATTGAGTATTTTTCCAATATACTTAATGGCTTTACACTGAGAATGGAACTGGGTGCTGAGTTGGCTGTGGGTGTGTGTTGTGGTCCCAGCCAGAGCCAACCCAGCTCTTGCCTTTGGCTTGCCCCAAAGCTGTTCTGTCAGCTGATCCCATTCCCACAGGTGTGTCTCCTGCTACTGTAAATTGGAGCAATTGGACAGACAGAAATTATGCCCATCTTATGCCTTGTGCTTGACAGGGGAAAAGAACTTGGGTGAAAATAACTTATCTGCCTCTCCCCCTCAGTATAGGAATTGTGTTAGAACCAGAAGGCTTCTACGGATATGTTAACCACAAAAAGGAGGTCAACAAAGGTGTACACCCTTTCGTTCTCACCCTGCCCCACCCCAGTAAACAGTGCTGGTAAACTGGTGATGGATGAGGAGAAGGCTGAGATATTCAACAACTGCTGTGTCTCAGTCTTCAGTGGCAATGGGGATGCTGCTGGATGAGAGGCTGGGTGTGACCCAGCAATGTGCACTCACAGCCCAGAGAGCCAGGTGTGTCCTGGGCTGCATCCACAGCAGTGTGGGCAGCAGGGCAAGATTCTGCCCCTCTGCTCTGTTCTGACCCCACTTGCAGTGCTGCATCCAGCTCTGGGATACCCAGCACAGGAAGGGCGTCAATCTGTTCCAAGTCCAGAGGAAGGGCACTACGGTGATTGGAGGGATGGAGGCTCTCCTTCGAGGAGAGGCTGAGAGAATTGGGATTGTGCAGCCTGGGGAAGAGAAGGCTTCAGGGTAACCAACCCTTCCAGTACCTGAAAGGAGCCTACAAGAAAAATGGAGAGAAACATTTTACAAGGGCTTGTAGTGACAGGACAAGGAGGAATGGCTTCAAACTGAAAGAGTGTAGGTTTGGATCGGATACTAGGAAGAAATCCTTTACTGAGAGGGTGGTGAGGCACTGGAACAGGTTGCCCAGGAAAGTTGTGGATGCCCCACCCCTGGAAGTGTTCAAGGCCAGGTTGGATGGTACTCTGAGCAACCTGGTCTCGTGGAAGGTGTTCCTGCCCATGGCAGGAGGGGTTGGAATGAGGGGGTCTTTAAGGTCTCTTCCAACCCAAACCATTGAATGATTCTTCTGTGAACTTGTCAATCAAGGAGTCCTGTTCTTGAGTCCAAATCCCCAGTTAGAAGTAATCAAATGGATCCTTCAAGACCAACATTACAGAGCAGTTCCTGTTGCAGAGTCTGCGCAGCGGGTTTTGTGGCCCCTGGCACAGGAGAAAGAGGAGTTGCAATCCAATAAACAGAGCTGCAGCATCAGCTACTCCCTATTGTAACTTTGCGCAGTATGTGACAAGACATGCTTCAGTAACTGCTGGCAGGTATTGACTTTGGGATCCCTAATCTCCCTGCCAGCTTGTTCATGGTACCAGAGCTGCTAGTAACAGTGTGTCAGCAGTTGTAGTTACTGCCTCCAGGTTAAGAGGCATTTTCCTATGCTCTGTAATTACCAGAAGAACACCAAAGAATTAACACTGTCCATCTGACAGATTCGGTGATACTGTGTGATTGCTCCCGCTGAAGCAATAACCATTCACTGACCGACTGGTTCCTGCAGGAGACTTGTTTTATAGCTCCATTCAAACACATTTAAGAAAACAAGAATCTGAGGAGAGACTCTATGGCCTGATAAAAATAAAGCTAAGACGTTGTAGCTTACACAGTGACATTTTCAGAGCTTTGATTTCAGACACCAAATTGCACAGTCATCGAGGCAATCAATTTAGAATGACAGAAAACATTTAGATAAACACAAAATCATCTGTTGCATAAATAAAGGTACAGAGAAAAAAAAAGAGTTTGCTAATAGAAGGAAACAAATAAAAAGCCTGTCTATAGAAGAAAGCTCAAAAAAAATGGAGTGATGGAGAGGTTCTCTCCAAATATCTGTTTGTAATGTTCAATCATTTCAGTTTAGCACCATGAGGAATAAAAAGTATAAGCCAGCATCCAGGGCTTCAGGCCAAACCCAGTGTTCTGGTTGTCAGCAAACGGTGAAAATGCTGTCAATTAGCAAGAATCGTTCTCTGTCCTCTCACATCAAAGCAGTGATAATGTGCCCTTTGGTTGCCTGGCAGCACTAGGATGAGGAAGACAGCCTGCTGATGGGAAAGGGCACACGCAAAGATGAACACCCTGTGTGAGGGTGGAGGGGCTCCTGCACGGAGCCGCAGCCGTGGTGTGGCTGGGTGCCAACGGAGAAGGGGATGGCTGATGGGCTCAGAGGGGAGCAGTGTGAGCCAGGGGTCTGGAAAATGAGGAAATCTCATTTTTCTGCTTGTTTATGCCACTGGGTGATGCAGCTAAGTCCTGCCCTCTGCTGAAGGAGTGAGGAAAAGGAGACAGTGGATCCCAGGTAGACATGAATGACTTTTCATTAGGTGTTTAACATTTCAGGTATATGCAATCTGTCTTGGTTCTGAGATGCAAAGGAGAAGTCAGCATTAAGAAAATCAGATCCAGTACCAAAATATCACCAAGAATTATTTAGGAATCATAGGGTACAAGTTTTATTTTGTTTAGGAAAATGTCTTCATGGGAACTGAAGTGAAATCTGATCTTGATTATATTGCTATAAACTGGTAGTAAACATAGCTGAGAGCAGAAATACATCAATAAAAGTCAGTCATAAAACCGAAAATAGAGAGGTGTTAGGAGTTTGTTAAAGTGGAGAAGAATATTAACAGAGCATGTGAGAGCCAAACACTAGCTGGAGAGTCAAATGTGGTTCTACTCATCACAAAGTTGTGATCCTGCAGAGTTTCATGCTGCTCAAGGGCAAAGATAAACTGAAGACTTGAAACTGGTCACCTTTCGCTTCAAACTGTGGTAAATGGGAAGCAATTTTTCATGATCTTGTTCTTTGAAGTTTTCAGATCATTGAGTTCAACAATAAAAATGACATCAGCAACATAAAGTTTAAAGTAGTGAATTGATTTTTAAGCTTGGACAGCCAAAGGCAAAAGTTCTCAGTAACATAAAAATGTTAAGCCGTGGGGTCCTGGGTCTAAACGTTACTGTAGATCATTTTCACTTGCAATGCAATGTGCATAGGACAAATCTGTGTCTTGGTAAATGCCTTGCTTTGGATTTCTCCACCACAACTACATTAAAATCATTCATAGGTACTTAGAGTATCAGCATCTGAGTACAAAGTCTCAATGGGAAGGAATTTTCTGAATCCTGTAAGTCATTGTCAGTGAAAATTCTGTATTACTAAAAGGGAAACAGTTGGTAATGGATGTTCAGTAGTAAAATATGCTATTAAAAAATATAGGAGGAGACCTAGCTGATTAGGCAGTGCATGGCTTGTCCATGTCAGAAGTACTGTCCTGTGGTCACATCTTTGGCTGGATGCTTCATTTAATCCCGAAAGTTCTGGGTTGCTCATTGCACCCTTTTGTTGTCCTTCTTGCAGTTTTTGTGAGGGTTTTAAGCTTTTCAGAGGTGAACCTTTTTCTGCTACAGGCAGCCAACACTGCATAGCACAATGCTGTGCTCTGCTCACTTGCCACAGTTGCTGGTGCTGCAGTAGTAGAGAATTGTAATGCAGGTTGCATCTGCCTGTTCAGTACACTTGGAACTTAATAGAAAAGTCAAAAGGTTTTGTTATTTGGAAATTGAAAAGACAACACTCAATTAAATTGGAGTTAACAGCAAAGCCTGAAATCACTGCTGATATTGGGAACTGTGTGGTATAAGTTTGCTTGCATTTTTCCTCTGTGATTTCATTGATAATTTCAGGCTGTTGAGCAATGTATAAGAATTTGTTCATAATATTTCTGATTGCCAGCTTGCGTTTGTGTGTTTAGAAAAGCAGTACTTCTGCACATTTGTGAGCATTTATGTAATAGAAAAGATTTCAGTAGGAAAAAATGTGTCTCTTTAATCTCAGGATGTGTTCTTCCTGCTGTTGCCAACGAACTTGAGGAGAGCTGGGATTTTCCTGAGAGTGTTGACAATATTATTCCATGTTTGTACTAGATGAGAATGTTTTAGACTTTCCCGTTTCAAAACCCAGAAGCTGCTAACCCTTTCTGCCATCAACTTTTATTTTAAATCAATGTACAGAGCTGCAGATTGTCGGGTTTAACAGTTTACAACATTATGGTTAGTTTGTAATTCATGTTTCTTTGATATTGGAAAGTAAAGCAGCAAAGGACATGGTCTCACCTCTGTTGAAACTTTGGTGGCAAAAGTGATAAAATTATTTCCTTATTATTTCTGATACTTTGTGAAATTTCAGTGGGAGGTTTGGGTCAGTGTTTCTTTCAGCAGTTGTCAGTCATGTAGTTAATAACTTTCATAAAACTGCCTGAGCTTCTCGTAAGGGTGGCAGCAGTGAACATGAAATGCACTTCGCTTGCATCCATCCCAGGCTATTCTATCCCAGGCCTGGTTTTAACCTTGCAGATTCTTTCACTGTGTAGGCAAACCTGCAAGGCCTCTCCAGAGATAATAAGGCGTGAGAAGTCTCATATAAAAATATGGTAATAAACAAGCTAAAGTAATGTTGAGCAGTTGGAGAAAAGCCAGCGTCAAATTTAAAACTAGTTCCAGCAGAGTAGCAGTGAAATAAGGGACTTCTAAAATTTATACATTATTTCCCCATTGAGCATTTCTAAAGTGTAGGTAAACAATTACAAAGCAAAATGTTGTATGGACCTTTTCTCCCTATTTTTAATTCACACAATTTAAGCACAGCCCCTACACCGAAGCACAGGTGGTTCCATAAGACAGTTATTCAGCTGGAGGAAACATTAATCTTTAAATATAAGGTGGTTCAGTTTATATTCTGTTACGGATTATTTAGTGCTTTTCATATACTATAGCTCAAAGTGTTTTACTAAGCAATGAACTATGGTAGAGATGTGCCATGAATGCAGAACACACCAGAACTACATATACCAATGCATTAGAGTTATTTTTTGTGTCTGAATGCTGTCACTTGGATCTATACAAATGATGCATTGGGATAAGTCTTCTGCAAAATAGATGTTTGCTTTTATGGACTAACCAGAAAATGTGAATCCAGGAGTAATACTTGCAAAGAGGAAAGATGTCTTTGGCATAAAGTTTTTTTGCCACCCCATGAAAACACAATTGAATATGTGTGAAAAATGAAGGCAGCAAAAATACTAGTAAATATGAAACATTTTTCTACTTTTTTGTTTTTCTTTGTTTTTTTTATTTCACCAGCAGCTAGAATTCCACAAAATAACCAGACACCAAATTTTCTTAGGCATTGCAGAAGTGTGTGGTAGGAAACAATTCTTCCCAGATCTTGCACTCTGGATAGACAGAACAGAAGAAGGGTGGTGGCGGAAGCTAAAAGATGAGAATTGGTGTTTGAAAGCAAATGAGTTACAATTGTATAACAAATTAATACTGAGCAGGTGCTGAACAATGCATGTATTTTTCACCTGTTTAGTCATGAGGCTGTAGTAATGTGCTTCATCATCCTTCACTGGAAAGGCAGGAGAGTCCTGGCAACTGGTGATACTTCCTTGGCTGCTCTGAAGTGACTTTGTTCACTACCGTGATTTGACCTTGTTTGGTCATTTGACCACACCTTCAGTCACGTAGAGATTGGAGTGGTTTGCACCTTCTCTGATAGTTGAATCTTGCTTTTTCTGTTGCTCTTTCCAGTATCTTGAACCCTTTTATCTTCCATGGGAGTCCCCTGTCTCTTGCTGTATTTACTGAGGCTTATAAGAAGATAAAGAGTCAGGACAGAATTTAGAAAGTACAGAGAATATTATGTATCTACTGTGCTTCCTTTAAATCTCATCCTTCCATTGCACAACAGTGTAAAGGCAGCACTCTAAGACTCTGGGAATACAGAAGAAGAAAGGTATTTTGAAAATTAAGTATTACGATTAAAGTGAGTGTCTCCAGTCATGCAGTATGTTACAGCATTTCTTAATGGATACCTTGGGAAAAGTGAATATCTTCAGCACTTACTGCTCTTACTGGTTATCACAGGAAGGAAACAATCTGAAGGTTGTTTCAAATAAGAGGAGCAACATTACACTGAAGCAACTACACTACCTTTTTTCTCTCTCTTCCCGTTCTTCCTGTTGTCTTTATTCAGAAGAGTTTGGTGGGCGCTGGTGTCAAGTTACAATAATTTCCGGAACTAAAGTTTTTTCTTATTCTAGAAAAACAGAATCCCCATTTTTCTAATTATCTCATGCTTATGTAAATGGTATTGTACAAAAAGCACAATTCAATTAATATACTAATTGGCCTGATATGACATCAGCAGCAGAAAACCACAAGAACACTGCCTTTTGGAAGAAATGGATTACGGTCTAAGTAGCCCACTTTTGAAGTATCAGTTCTTCATGTCCTGCTACAGGTAACAGTCCAATGCCTATCCTTTGGACTGGAATGCTCAAATTTGGGGCTTGAGTGGGGTTTTATTTTGGTTTTTTTTTGTATTTTTGCATCTCTGCAGAACTTTTGTGGAGTACATCTCCTTCAGGCATTGGGCCTGAAGTCAATTTTTTCTATGATTATAAGCCTATGTCTAGTGATTCAGTGTCTCTGCTTTTGACTTTGGAGTTCGACACCTGATGTAAACAGGCATTAAACTCTTCAATTAATCCTTGTGTTCTAAGGAAAGGATACTCTAGTTAGGTGAGCTATGAAACTTTGGCACAAATGCTCCAAGCATATTGAATAGAACAGACCCATTTCTTTCAAAATCTTTCCTGTTTTATTCTGTGTCACCAAGGGAGGTCAGCTCCGATGCCCTGCATGATCTTCATGGCAAGTCGTCGGAAAAAACACAGTTTTCTCTGTGATTATGTTCTTTTGCTGTGGGGGTTTAATAGTCTCTCTATTCTTTGTTATGAATTGGTTGGTTCTTGCTACAAGCACACCAGTATTTTATTATGTTAAAAAAAAAAAAAATCAGTGGCCTGTTAACATGAGGTCTTGGTTCAGTGTGAAGCATTATTTTTTATGCTAGAAAATTGGCTATGGCTTAAAATACCAAGATCTGTGTTCTGACCCTCACTCTCTAACAGCTTCTTCACAGCCCTGGCCAAGTTTCTTCTCTGAGAACTATGGATGGTAATGAATACTTCAATATCTCACAGGGTGCTGGAAAACAAAACTTCTTCTGGATAATTTGCAAAGAGAAGGCAGTATGGCAAAGGAAAGATACATTATTAGCCATAAGTGAAAAGCAGATGCTATTAAAATAGCATTAAAATCATATGTTTTTCAGGGTAATGCACATTCTGAGTAGCTAGTAGAAAACAGCAGCTATTATATGCTGTCAGGAGTGGAGAATTAAAATGTCAAATGTGCTCTGCTTTGCCACAGTTCTTGATGCACCTGTTGTGTGCTCCAGCTCTCAGATTGCCTTTGTGTCCCTCTCTGGAGTGGGAGTGTCTGACTCATACTGGAGAGCCCAAGCCAGGACATACTCCAGAGCTCCAGTTGTACCCTCACCTGTGCCAAAGTGAGCTGGGAATCACTTCCCATCAGAAAATCACATGTAGGGAAGAAATAGCTACTCCCTCCCCAGTTTAAGATCTTCCAGAGTTTAGCACAGGATTTGTCTCTTTGAAACCACTGAAGAGCTCTCAAACACTTTAGACTGGAGCTGTATTAATTCAGCATTCTTTTGCCCTAAGGATCCTGGAGTGTGGGGAGGAATCTGTAGTATCTGATGTGTAGAAAGCCCAGGGTAGGTTTCTTCACTGTTAACCGCTAAGCTCCAGTCTCTCTGTGGAATAATTTCATTCAGGTTCTCGCAGTGCATCTGATATATTAATTGCCAGAGAAATAAAATTGTCTGACTCTTCTCATGCGTAACTTTTATTGTTGTTAATATTAAAAGTTTGCTAGCAGAGACAAAATTGCTGTCAGGAGTGGCATGGTGGGAGGGACGATGCTCTCCAGCTACGCCTGGCAGTTGTATAGGAGAACAGCTGTGGGAGAAGTCACCTATAAAACAAATGAAATTGCTTGGCATTGATGAACGCCATGGCAGTTATGTGGAACTTAGAAGTGGTAATGAATGGAAAAATATGAAAGCTCATTTACTGAAACACATGAATATTGTAACCAAAAGAGTGAGTAAGACCCTGTTTGTCACTACTGTAACACGTCAGTTTGTGACACAAAACAGCAGGGCAATATTCCAGTATGTGGTGTGCTGATTACAGCACAGTGAAATAAAGTCTATTGCTCTGTAAAATGTGGAACTAATGGAATAGGTTATTTTTTCTTACTGATAATGAGGCACAACTGATGTAAAAATATGCACATTTATGTAAATAAGTCTTCAGTCACCTTAGAAGAATACTTGTACAGGTGAAATCCTTATTTCTCTGGTTATGCTCTGGTTTGGTGAAAAACTGTTTTCATGGAAGGGGCAGCAATCAGATCTTAAAGTACATAAGCAATCTCTTGTACTTGACTAACATTTAAAGCTGTCTTATGGAATCTGTTTCTTGCTTTGCTCTTAGCCATTTGAACTTTCCTGTTGTCAGTAAAATCTATAAAAAATGACAAGGGGATTCTGGTTTATACACAAGTGAACTTTGAGCTCTTCTGAGACAGTGGTCACAAGCAAAACCTAAACATCTCAGTATTGTTATATTATTATTATTGTTATTGTTATTGTTATTAATTCAGAAAGCACCAATGTCTGGTGGTTTAGTGCACTTGATGTTCAACTCATCCAGCAAGATTCCAAAAACAAATACCAAAAACAAGCTCCTGCAGTACTGCAAAAATTATCCACAAGTAACTGATTTCTGGTATGGGAGATGGGTGTTTTGGACAGCAAAATGAGTAGATCAATTGTAGCTGCTCTTTGGCAGGGGCCTATAAGCAAACAAGTCCAGTGTTTCTGTGGTCTTCAGCCATTAAGACTGTCAAAGTATTTCTGCAGGAAAAAAAACACCATAAGCAAGTCATGGCTTCACCTTTGAACCACGGCAAGATGTTTTTCCTTAGTCAATAGAATATTGTAGTCTGAATAAAGTATTGCTTGATTTTGTTTATCTTCATTCATTCCTAATGCATTAGCTGTATTTCTGTATAATTTAAATTTTATGCACTTTTTGGGAAGGACTTTTTTAATATTTTCATTGCATTTATTTCCCGAGGTAAGTGTCGGTCAAGGTATGGTCTGGGAAACGTGTATTCTGTGAATGCCTAAATGAGCATTGCATTGAGGTTTTAGGTCAAATTCTAGCTTTTATTATATATTTATAAGAAATTACTTTCAAATTGCATTTGACATATACTTCAATTCTCAGTAGTTTAGGAGGTGACATCCAGTATGAAATATATTCAGAGACCTCAGGTATTAGACTTATAATAAAATTGCTTTCCTGATTCCATGGCATGCTTTATATAAGCTTTATGAAAATGCAGGTGTGAGGTTTTCTTTTTCTTTCAGGACTGTCTTTCGGTATTTGGAATTTCTTTTATCTAAATGATTATCTGTTACAGTATTAGTAAGTGACTTCCTGTTTAGAAAATATGTACAGGACTCACAGAACTGCAAATAATTTATATTAAGAAGTCTGTAGCTTTCACTGTAGGCATCAGAAGGTGCTGTTCAAGTGGATAAAAATAAAAGCAATTTCTTAGGCATACTGTGTTTTATTTAATAGTTTTCAATATGTCTGAGGCAGCACTACTATGTTTAAACCAAAATTTAAGACTAAAATCTCCCATTCACATNGCTAGATTTTGGCCAAACCGGCACAAGAATAAATCATGTGTGGTGTATGGGAAGTGGTTGAGTCTGAACAGTAAAGGCAACAGTTTTGCTGTTTGATTCCTGACATCTTTAAATATGAAAATAGGTGTATAATTCTGCTTGGAAAAAAGCAGCAGGGGCTGGTTAGACTGCTGCACACCTGGGAAGCATTCAGCTGGAAGAGTTGGCAGGCTTCACCAAGGGTCAGGGAGGATATCTGGGGGATTATGGATCCCCTTTGTTGGCAGATGTTACCTGATAACCCTTGTTACCAGCACCAGCTCAAGAGGCTGTGCAGGTAGTTACCAACCAATTTGCCAAGGCACTAAGAAAGGGCAAAATACACCTGCAATTATCCTGACAGAGCAGGTCCAGTCCAGACCTCAGGCTAGAGCCAGTTACTCTCCTGGAAGAAAATTTAATCATACGATATCCAGGGAGTTCGTTGTACAGTTGCTCTTTTTAGATTTTGCAGTATTCATTAGTATCAAATACAACAGCTTTGCTTTTTCTCTTCTGTGTTTCTGAGTGCATATAAAACCCCAGTTTAAATATATGTGGAAACAAAAATATCAAAATAATGGAGCTGAACAGAGCTACAGGGACAGTCAAGAGTCTCTGTTAAAAATAAAAACCACATTTTGAATTTGTCTTTATTTCTGTGTCACAACGGTTCAAATAAAATAACAGTTCACATCCTCCAAACTGTATTATTAAGAGTTTTTATGGCCATGCTCAGACAATTTTTACCAAATAAGACTGATGAAAAAAAATTACTGAGCAAGACAGAACACTGTAGCTATGATAAGCAATACCTCATGTCCTTGCTAATTGCAGCAAGAGAATAATTCACTCCTTTTTCTACAGTAATTAGTTTCTATTTTTAATTGAAAAAAATACTTAACTGAATTACAGAAAAACAGTCCACTTTATTTATCACTCTAAAATATTTCGTTATTAAAAAAACTCTGTTTCTATTAAAGTGAAAAAAATTGTAAAACAAGTCAATAGTTACATTGTCACAATCATGGTGTCAGAAATGTGTTTAGAATAGGTAATTGGATATTAAAACAATTATTGTGCCTCTTTGCAAAGGAAAATGATAATAAGAAACATAAAAAAGGTATGTTTAGAAAAAAAATAACTAAAAGTAAAACCATTTTCTTGTTTTCTTTCTTAGTTTTTTTTAAGCAAAGAATGAGCTGCAATGTTTTTTACTAGGTCCACTTTTGACATATTTATGTACTTAGTACACTAAATAGTTTTAAGTCAGCTTCCCCAATATCCACCCCAAAATGAAATTGTTCATAGGCAAGTGAAGACCTTTGCAACACCTGCAACTGGTAGCACTAAACAAAATCAGATCAAATAAGGAAGAGAATGATTAACAGTCTGAAGAAAATTGACAAAGTGCTGATCATCTCCCTCTAAGAAAGTGTAGCCAAACAAGAGGGGTTTCACAGAAAAGCAAAGTAAATGATCCGGGACTTTTAGGAAGCAATTCTCATGGAAAAAAAATGTGTTAATAAGACCAAGATTGCCTTTTTTTTGTTGTTGTTGTTGTTTTTTTTTTGGTTTTTTTTTTTTTTTGAGAAAGGGAAATAATAGTAAATGTATGTTGGAGTTGACCTAATAATATGAAAAATAACATATTGATCTTCAGAATTTTTGATAATAATTAATTTCAAAATTTTTTGAAAGACTAAAAAGAGGTACATGTCATACACATCAAGGCTTGTCCTAATCTCTACTGTTAGAAATAGATATTGATCAAGTGTTACTGCACATAGGTATGATATGGGCTTCTTGCACCTGTTTCTGAAACATCTGTTACTGTTAGGAGCAAGACACAAAGCCAACTAACAATTTGTGTAGTAACACTCTTGAACTTCCTTCTGATTATGATAAGCTTAAATCAGTCAGTGGCTCACTGCAGTCTCCAAACCAAGAATATCAGTCCGTGAGCATTTTCAGTATCTATAGTTTTGCATCCCACATTCATAAAAATAAATCTGTTCCACTGTATAATCTTACTTTCAGTCTTTCTGATTCCCCAAGGAATTAATCTTGCTGTCCAAAGGATCCCTTCAGAAATGAGCTGATTTTTTTGTTGTTTAGTGGCTCAGTAATGTGGCACTTGAAATGAAGCAGTGGCCATGAGTATTTTGAGGACTTCATTACTCTTGGTGTTAAGTTCCTCAGCAGTGGGATCAGTGGATATTCAGGTTTTAACTTGCATTGGAAAATGCCTTATGGGCTTTGTATTATAATAGGAAATAATACTAGTGTATCAGTGGATATTCTGGTTTTTAACTTCCATTTTAAAATGTCTCATGGGCTTTCTATTATTGTAGGAAATAATATTATTGTTGTTCCCTATGAAAGAAAAAAAAGGAAAAAAGAAATTACCAACTTTTCAAATTTTAAAGTTGCAGTTTTCCCCTTGCTCACATGCTGGGAACTACCTTGGGAAAGAAGGTAAACCCTGAAGGTCCATCTGTTGCCTACTCAACAGGCCTGCACAGAAAACTGACTTCTGAGGTTCCTGCCGTTGGAGGCTTGTAGCTTGTTTGATCACACCTACACAGAGTTGTTTCTGAAGTGCATCAGCTCCCCGCTATGTCAGTGGAAACAGAGGAGGGCAATTCCAAATGGAAATTCATCTTACTGATTTCCCTGAGGAAGTTGCTGATTTCTTTTGTTGTGTGTAGAGGCAGTTTATGGTGATTATGGTGTGATTATGTTCACCTAATTTTAGATCTCTGCAGGTACTTGTAGAGTTGGGTTGGTGTGGCATATACTAAAGCAGCTGCTTTATGGTGAGGTGAATCCTGGCTAAAAATGTTCATTTCTCCCCATTTACTGTAAGGGAAGTCTGTGCAACTACCTCTTAAGTAACTGTCTCAGTTTTCTGTGTAGGAGAATAATTAGGCCATCAGCATTTTCTGTGATGACGGATTTAGTCTAAATTCTTCTCATAAGGGCTGCTTCACTTGGCCTAAACAATTAAAATCCATCAACTAAAAAAAAAGAATGTTAATGAACGTTAACATAAAAAAACAGAAGGAAAATTTAATTGTCACAGTTAATTAGCCATACCACCAAAGAACACAAGTTCTGGATTCAGAAAGTGGTCAAAACTACCATCACAGATAAATGCCCTAAAACTAAGCCTTATGCTGAATCTGTCTCTTACCCAGCAAGTATTTTTGCAAAATGGAGATGATGAACAATTTAAAGTTGCCTGCAGGGCCCCTGGCATACCTTAGGCTTGTGCTTGGCAAACTGTGTTGGTTGGGCTGAACCTGGGTGTGTTTGAATCACCTTCTGCAGAAGAAGGATTTGAATGCAGGTCTCATAACACATTTCTGAGCACATTCCTTAAAAGCAGAAAGACAGAGAAGTACCACTGGGGAAACAATCACCGCTCATCTCCTTCAGCAGTGTTTTGAAGGAGAGTACTCATTTCTCCTTGGCTTCTGAAGGACGTGGCTCACGCTCCTACCTGCAAAGGTTGCACCAGGTGCCACCGTGCCTGGGTGGGGTTCCTGCATGTTGTAGAGCACAGGTTAGAGTTTGAGGTAGGGATTTCCTATTCCTTACTTTGTGGAATTTCACATGCAGCATATCTATTGCAACCCCCTTCTTTTTTGTGCAATCCAACTCTTCTCAGCATAGCCATCAGCCTCTCTCAGTACTGTGGATTCTGTCTGGGAAAAGGGAAAAAATCTGTATGTTGCTTAGTTCCTTTAGTGCCCTTTCCAGCCCTGTTCCTGTATGACCAGACATCTTGAACCACAAAGGACATACCTTCTGTCAGCTCAGGGAACCATTTCAGTCTCAGAAGGTTATTAAAATAAATGGAAATAGAGTATACCTATGTGCAAATGACTTTTTCACAGAGCAAAAGACAGCTCCAAATCTGTTCCTTCCTTATATTCTTTTCATTACTTAGTGTGCTCCCTGTGTGAGATCTGTTTCATCTTTCAGGCATATAGTCTACTCTCAGAGTAAATGATAGAGGACACTATAGTCTGTGCAATAGTGCTTATGCTATAGCTAAAAGTTAATAAATAAATTAATTAACCCAGACGCTTCCAATGCACTAATGCACTTGACAAAAAAATAGCATAATTTTATTCTGTTCAGTCTAGAATGTGCTTGATACTAAGATCTTGCAATTACATAGAACTTTTCATTTTGAACAATCTATATATGTTCTGTAAAGAGACAATGAGTTCATGTGCCACCTTCAAAAAAAGCAAAGAACAGTGAGAGAGTTGGAATCACCTGACCAAAACCAAACTCCTCCAGACACTGGAATTAATTCCTTACTTATTACTTCTTGCTGATTTTGAACCTTTGTTTAATCTTAATGAATGGACTAATAAAGTAGCATATCAGTTTTAAATGCTGTCACTGTGCTTTTTTGATTAGTCAGTTTGCCATGTGAATGAGGGTACTTTCATAAGCAGACATTACCATTGAATTTTTAATGCTATATTTTATCATAACAAAAATGTGCATGCTATTGTCACACTGGTGTTAAATTAGATACTTCCATTTATTGGTGGAATGAACCAAACAGTAAGGGAACCCAGCAAGAATCAAGGATAACACTAAAGATGAAGCTAAAAATTTCAGATACTTTAGTAATTGAATAAAGTAAATTTTAAGTTACATTTTTAAAAAAATTGACAAGCTTCTTTTTTGTTAAGAATTATCCTACTAAATTTTTATGTGTTTCCAAAAGGAATTGCAATCTGTCATACTTCAGTGTGTGAAGTATGCAATTACCAATTAATATGCAGCTATGAAATTTAGGCACACATAAAATCAGATAATATCTAATATCTATGCTGTCTTTATTTCACTTTCTTTTGAAACATCTAGCTTAGTGACAGCCAAGCTTAGACTAAGTGAACTCCAAAAGCAACACCATTTTTTGATGTCTGGAAAGAATTATTTTAATTTTTTAATTACATTTTTCTTATTAATAAGCTTTGATAATACATGCACCATAAGAAAGAAAAAAATCGTTCTTTGGAGTACCGTGTTGAAGCTTCTGTATATTTTCTATATAACCTGAATAAAAAAAAAAAAAGGGAAAATAAATGGATTCTGTCTAGGAGCATTTGTAATTTGTGATCATTTACTGGTTTTCTCAGAAATCATTGTAATTATGGTGTTGTTTGTAACAGAACACGGAAAAATATCTCTTCATTATAAGCTGGCACTTATTTCAGGCTGCACAGACCCTTGTAAATGTAGTTTACAATGAACCACCCATGAATCATCATATTTTGCTAGAGAGTGTTATGAGGCTGTACAGGAAAAAAAAACCCTCAACAATCTTCCTCAGGTGTTTTGGGACCTGTCAGGGTAAACATTTTGATATTTATAACACAGACCATGTAACTTCCTGAGCCCCACTGAAAGATACAATTGGCTGTCCAGTGGGTTAAAACTATGGTAATTTTTATTACCTTTTGGAAAAGTGCTTTGCAAAGACTCATTCTTCTGCACTGAACAAAAAATTACTGTTTTTTACGCTAAACATACTTCATTCAAATGGAAATTTAGAGCATAAAAAGCTGATTGCACTTAACTCCAAATAATGTGTGTATAGTTAAGACCTGAACATTTGCTGTGTGCAATTTTTTTTTTCCTCTCTAAAGAGCAATGATAAAATGTTGGCCTGTGACTTGGATTAGAGGACACATGAGTCACCAACATGCCATGAGAATATCCAGTTGTCAAATCAAATTTATCATTTGTGTTAGCAGACTTGTTTAAGTAGAAATAATTATTTCACATTGGACTTTAGACAATTAGGTCAAAACTTTATTTAAAATTGAGAAAAAATAAGACGCTATTCTATTTTATTATAGCATTAGTGCCCACAGTAGTGTTTTGGTCTTTCCTGAAACTTCTGTCATGGTGAGAGATGTCACTGTTTTCTAAATGAATTTTTGAGTAAAGAAGAAATTACGAGGTTCTTAGGCAAACAAGTAGCTCAAGAATATGTATTATGTGCAAAATATAAATATTCTTATCATGAATCATTAGAGTTTATTTACTGACATAAATGCACAGACATCACAGTTTGGGTGAGCCCATTGCGAGCAGAATTATGACTACTGGTGTTTGAACATTTCTAAGCAAGTATATTCTCTTTTCCAAGGAAAGTATGCCTCTCCTCTGGGTCAGACCTTTTCTTGCACAAATTTTCCTTTTCTGCATTGACTTTGTGCCCACGCAGGGTGCCTGGGGCAGCCAGCGCCCTGCAGCAAGAGCTGTGGACCTGGCAGTGGCTGGGGAAGAAGGGCAGCAATGAGTTTGTCTTCGCAGCATCCAACTGATTCCAGTTTATTAGCCCTGATGAGGAGTCTTTAGCATTGTCTCTTACAGCCACCTTGGAAGCCTTCTGACTCAGGTACGGAGGTAAAACTGAAACCATCTCCTTAGGAGAGCTGAAGGACTGCCATCCAGAACCATCAATAAACTGCTTAGCCAATACCAGCTTTTAGCTTCTCTGAGCAGCTGCTGAGATCTTAAGGAATTACACAGCTCCACAATAGACTGCAGTTTCAATGTGTTGTGAGGGGGAGTCTGTATTCAGTTCATATACCCTGAACAGCTATTCCACAGCTGAGATACGAAGCTATCCCTTGTCTTTGTATCTCTGTTTAACATATAATTATGGTTTCTTAATTGCGTTTTAATACCATCTGATTTTTAATTCTATGAATGCCCTCTAGGTACACTTTAATTCATGCACAAGATAAAAGTATATTTTTATTTTAACATTTTTGCACATAGGTAATTTTGTTAGCTTTTTAGTTACAAAATGTATTTTAAATTATTTAAAAACACCTAGATCAATTTTTCTTATATGTTTCAGCATTGTAATTAAAACTGTCCAATTCTGAAGAAAAATTTACAGATTCTTATGCCTACATGGTAGGTCATCTAGTGGTAAAAAATCATGATTAAAAATCTCATCTTGAAAGTTATCTGCTTCTGCACAATGTACTGCTACCAAAAAAATTCAGAGAAAGTTTCTTAAATCTTAAAAAATTGTGAGAGCCAGTCCTCACTTGATTTCTTGTGAAGATGTCTGGGAAAAGCCTCTTCTTGCAGGCTTTGTGCTGTACTGCCCAGTCATGTTACCAGTTTGGGAATAGCCCACAGTACCCATACTGAGTTTTTCTTTTTGAAAGGTGCATTGCCCATATTTGCCAGTTCCTGTTACCTACTTCTGCATCACCTGTGCCGTTTGGTTGACTTCAGTGGAATTATTTTTGATAAAGAGTGGACAGGGTAGCTGTTCTGGGTGCAAATTGTGAGAGTTCATGGCTCTTTGTGCTAGAATTAAAATGACACTTTTCCAGCTCTGCACAAACTTCAGAAAATATAATATTGTCAGAAGAATATCTTGAAGAGGAGCGAGGACCTTCCTTCCAGGAAAAGATCACTGGTAGAAATCTGGGTGAACAGAAAGCTTGCTGCTTCTTGTTAAGGATGGGATGATGGTGAGGAATGTCTGTTGCCTTGTATTGGGGGGCAATTAATTGTGTAAATGGAGCCCTGGAATAAAATTAGCCTGTTGGTAATGTGTTGGGGACAAAGCAAGGAAGGAAAGTCACTCATAAACAGGTGATTGAAGTAGAAGGTTTTAAAGGTGCAACATGAGAAGTTACTGAAAGGTCTCAGTAGGCTTGTCTTCCTTCTGCAAGACCAAGCTTGATTAGATTTTTTTATTTTTATATTCACTGAAGCATTTAAGTAGTTGCAGGTTGAGAACAGTAATGTTCACGTTTTAGGCCCCTGATCCTAAGAGGGAAATCTGAGGACAGATTTGAGAAACTAAATTATGTAATAAGGATGTGTAAGGACAAAGGAAGAACTTCTTGTGGTCATTATTTTAATCTCTAAAATGCAAAAGATGAAGGTGTGGATTAGGTACACCTGAGCGTAGTTGTTTTATTCTCATCTAATTTCTAGATTTAGATGTAGTTTGGTCAGAATCCCAGAGTTCTCTGCTCAGGCGTAGCCACACTGATCATTAAGTAAATGTATGTGCCTGAGGAATTTTCAAGCCATGAAGCCAGAAATCTCATTTGGGGATTTTTTGTACTTAAAGTGTAACACACTGAGATATGTTACATTTTTTTCTTGGATTGGGCTCAAAGCTCATCATACGTAGTTACTAAGAGAACAAGGACCTGTACACAGTTTAACGTAGTCCTTTGTAGTGTGAGATACAGGGTGAGGTGTATGCGTTCTCCTGGTAGCACCAGCTAGAAAAAGGGACAAGGAGAAGGGTCAAGTGATGTTAGCATAGATCAGTCCAAAGTGAAATAGCTCCATTCACAGGACTCTGTGTTTTATGCATTAATGCATGGTCTCACATACGTCTGTCTGACTTGGAAATTCTTTGCAAGTAGATCACTCATTTTTTTTACAGTTTAAGGAAGTTACCAGTGTTTTGTGCTTGTGCTTAAAAATTAAGATATTTTTGTAAGGCATTTGGTTAAAAATGCTTCCTGTATTAAGTACTTGCTGAAAGAAAGGATTATAATGTAGTTAAAGCGTTGGACAGGTCGGGCTGTGGGGCCATAAAGGTACAGGATATAAATAAAAAGGCTAATATAAAAGATATAGCTGTTGTGGGTGTTCGACTGTTCAGAAAAATAGAAAGCAACAAATCAGGCAAGGATTTCAGTAAATCTTCAACAGGTTTTCTCTGTGCTGATATGTACAGTAATCTGAATAGGTCTTCCTAGTGCAGCAGACCATGAACTGAAGGTGTTCCTATTAACTTTTACTGGGTCATCTAATTCACCATACTCCTGCCAGAAGCACACTGCAATAATCATAGAATCATAGAATGGTTTGGGTTGGAAGGGAACATAAAGATGATCTCATTCCAATCCCCCTGCCATGGGTAGGGACACTTTTTACTAGACCAGGTTTCTCAAAGCCCCATCCAGCCTGGGCTTGAACACTGCCCAGGGATGGGGAGTCCACAACTTCTCTGGGCAACCTGTTCCAGTGCCTTACCACCCTCACAGCAAAGAATTTCTTCCTTATCTCCAATCTACACCTGCCCTCTTCCTGGGGCCGTCTCTCCTCCAGGCTGAACAGCCCCAACTCTCCGAGCCTGTTTTCATAGCAGAGGTGCTCCAGCCCTCGGATCATCTTTATGACCCTCCACTGGACTCGTTTCAGCAAGTCCATGTCCTCCTTATGCTGGAGGCCCCTGAGCCACGTGCAGCTCTGAAAATAGTTTTGCAATAAAGGAACTATGTTTGGGTCATACGTGGGTCACTAGAGAAACATTTTTAAGAAATGTTACCAGCTCATGGTAGCAGTGCACAGCACCTTGATTTGAAAGTACTTCTTTCTGCCAGAAACTTCTGCAGAAAAAAAACCCTGGGTTAAAGCTTTGAAGAAGAGGTTAGAAGTTAAGGAACTGGAGAGATGACTTACTAGAACTCATACATATTTTATTTCTTTTAATACCTCACTTTTCACCCCACCAAAACAGCTTCTAATGGATTCTCAATTCTCTAGAGATGATTTTTAACATTATTTTTTGATAGAATGAAGTGCATCCATACGTCTGCTTTATTGAATGTTCCTAGTGCTCTCTGGAAAACAGCACCTCTGTTGACAGCAGTACTTTTTTGCCTTATGTTCTTTTTTCAATTAAATGTTCTGGAAGACCAGTCCATACAGATTTAGCCTTAAATTCTGATTCTGGATGCCCTGCTATGTAATGTGCAGATTTGACATTTCAATAAATGCCTGAAAAGAATGAGTGAAAAGATCCTAGTTTCTATGTCACTTAATCACTGTTGTTTCCTTAGTCAGGTAAGGAATCAAAGTGATATTCTCAGTACAATATGATACAAACTTTATAAGCTTATTCACTATCCTATTGTAAAACAAAGTTTAAAATGAAGCTTGATGGATACTTTAGCAAATTTTTGTTGATAGTTTGGCTAGGAAGTTAACTGTCCCAGTTAACCCCATCTAATTATGCCAAAATGTTTGGAGTGGAGGGAAGTCCGTAGGAAGGAGTAGCGAGGCTGTTGGTGGAAAGTTTGCAAGTAGACTGCAGGCAGTCTTATGAGACACTGTGTTCTAAATGCTAATGTCGTGTTTTCCTGCATCAGCCTAGGACAATTGTTTTTTTCCTCTTTCTCCTTTATGATTCTACATCTCTTTTACCCTCTCTGAAGACATGTCTACATTGTTAGTCACTGCATTGACTGCTGAGGGAGACCAAATGACTAGTTCAGACTGGATATCCGACTTTTAGATAGCTGAAGATGAATCATATTTGTTCTATGGCATCATTTAATTTATCCCCAGTAAGTGAGGAATGGAATATGAGTGGAGCTGTGAGAGTCATGAATCCTTCAGCTTCAATGGTTTGGGTGCTTTAAATTTTAATTTTCCCATTCCAATATCTATAGCATTAATTCCCTGACAATTCAAAACAGCATCAGGGAGGCCTTTAAGGAATTAAAATCTGAAAGCAAATGAAAGCGAGCAGTGTATGATGGTGAAAATGGATGAGGAGTAAGCAAGGAAGCTATATTTACTCTTTCCTTCTTGAGACTTTTAAATGCAACTGCTGGAAATGAAATTTGGTGCTTCCTCTCTTCGGCATACCAGTGCTGGAAACAAACAAACAAAAATTCCTTGTTGAGAAACAGGCTCAAAAAGTCCTAAAACGTCTGTCTCTCTTATAAGCTTTTTCTAAGGGAATGGCAGTTCATATTTCTTGGAGAAAGGACCTGTCAAAATGCCTGTCTTTAAAATGCAGAAAATTATTTGCAGGAAAGAGCATTTTGTGTTATATCTAGTTTGGAATGTAAAAATTAACATACCAGTCACAAAGGATTTAACCTGTTTATGAAGGTCGGGGCAAAAATGGATGCATTTCTAAAGCACTGAAATTCTGAAGGATGGAGGAAGGCATCTTGAGGCCTTGAGTGATGAAAACTTCTGACCACAGTGCTTACAAGCAAGACAAGCTTACACAGCTATACAAAAAAGGCTAGAGTATCATGAATTTTACATGTCCTGTTTTGCCATAAGAATCAGTTCAGAGAAGTGGAACTTTAGTTGGCCAGGTCAGCAGTGTTTCAGATGCAGGAAGACATCAGAGCACCTGTTCATCCTAGAAGAGCTTGATTATGGAAAAGGTCTTAGTTATGGAAAAGGCATGAGTGATGTACCATACCCGTCATTACAGAAATGTGCCATAGTTTAGGGCATGATCTAGGAAAAGTAGAGAAAGCTTATTGTTACTGTAAGCTGAGAGAATTTGAGAGAAAAACTAAGAATTATCATGTTGGATAATCAATGACCTGCTCTGTGGACACTGACTGCTATACCTTCCATTTTTGAGGGACTTATATCTGCAGAAAAAAACAATGTGAAAATGAAATTATACTTCATTTGAAGAATCCTGTTAAGTAGAATGACTAATGTAATCCCATCAAGCAAACTGGTGTCCTGTCTTCTGTGGTGTGCCAAAAGGGGTATGGAAATTTCAGCATGTATCTTGTGTTCATCAGAATAATTTTCTCGTTATTTTGTCCTGCCCATCGGCAATACATATTTTCCTCTGTAAGTGAAGCAGCTATTTAGCCATCAACAGAATGCTTTGGGGAGAGGGAGGGGCAAGCAACCTAGCTGCAATAACATTTGCCTTAGCTAAAGGAGTGGTGTAAAGAACATCCCTAGAGTGCAAGAAGAATGTTAATGTCAGACAATTAGGCCTTCAGAAGCAGTAAAATGCCAGTTAATATGACATTATTAAATATTGAATAGTGTTAAATGTCCCTCGTGCACAGGTATCTCCTGATATTCCTTAATGGTATGATTGCTTACAGTTTATCACTTCATATTGTATAACATCACCTATTTTTCTTCTGCGGCATCAGACCTGTCTCTGTTAATAAACATGGGCAATAACAGAAGAATTGTTAATAATAAAAAGGAGATAATTTTCTATTAGCCTTCCCATATGTGTACAATTGAAAGTGAGTAAGACTTGAAATATTTTTATTCTCATTTTAAATTTGTTCAAATATCTGCTAGAGAAAAAAACCAAACAGACAAACAAACAAAGGAGGGTTGGGGAATCTCAGTGATCAGCACACCTGAAAACACCTATATCCTCATCAAATTGCAGTTTCTTATTTTCCTAAATTTCAAAGATTAAAGAAAACATTTTTTCAGTAATAACAGTAAATGTGAATCTACCATAGCATCTTTGTGCTGTAAAATTCAGAGTTTGTTTTGCATCATAAGCCACTTCACCATTTAGGGATACCAGTACCTATAACCTTTAGACAAGTAGGTGAAAATTATGAAAATATATTAGTAAATGAAAATTAGACTTTTTAGAGATATTTATGCAGAAAAGTGCAAGTTCAGTTTTCATACAGGAAATAATGTTTAAAACTTTATTGTTATTTCTTGTAAGCATTTTTCTGTTTGTTTTAACATACTCCAGCTTTCCTCCTGCAGTTTTATCTTGCAATTCCAAAGTTATTTAGGCCCAGATCACCAAAAAATATGTACATGTCCACCTCCTATTTTAGTGGCTGACTTTGAAATCATAGTAAATACCTTTGTCTTTTCAAATAGCCCTAAGAGCATATTTCTTACTGGTCCCCTGTGCCATTGAATGGTATGATTGATGTTGTTAATAAAATAGTTCCTATTCTTGTATTGTAGTTTTCCTATTTCTCTTAAATAGTTGTGTTGAATCCTCTCTTTTTCTGTGTCCTGTGATAGCCTATTTCATTACCATTAAAAGCTTACTTGTTCTGATACTGAAATACTCTGAGATACACAGGGTTCTGTAGGCACTGTGAAGAAATGAGAGGCTTTTCAGACGAGCCAAGAGTGTATTTCAGTTGGTTCCTCTAAAGAGACACCAAATTTCCTTCAGTTCCAGTGGTGGTACAGTCATGGGTGCTCTGTGGCTCTTGGTGAGGCAGTGAGGGGTCTGTGTCTAGCTCTGCTCTTATCTTTATATGTGATGTAGACAAATTAGAAATCAGTTGCAGGGACAAACATCCAACAGATATAAAACCAGAGAAATTAATTCCCTCAGTTTGTTTAGCTCAACATTAATGGGAAGAAAGAAAAGGAAAAGGAGGAAGGAGAAAGAAAGTGATTTAATTTCCAACATAAACTTTTTTTCATGGAGCAGTTACGGGTATTTCATTGTTGAAGGGAAAGAGGAGTACTCTAGCCAACAACTGGAAACAGAGACATTCTGATTATAATTAAGGCATACATTTTTAGGAGTGAGGCCAACAAAATCACCAAAGAAAGAGGAGAGGATCTCCAGCTTTTCTCATCTTCAAGCCTGTAGACGTTTCTGGCAACAGCTGTAGCAACATGAATTAATAGGCTTAGTACAGGGGTCACTGTACTCGTTGAAGTAGTATATCCTGCAACATGTGGGAGGTCAGGCTAAAGGATCTAAAGTTTTTTTCTGACCTTGAATATCAAGCATTAGTATCTGTAATCTTAAAATATAACTGCATACCTTTGCTTATGTATGGAGTGGTTTTTGATCTTTCCAAATCTGTAGCCGTCAAATGACAGATCTGACATCTCTGTGTTATGCTTTTAAATTCCCCACATTTGTGATGCAGAAATTCAGAAAATGTAATGTCTTAAAACATAAAAGAAGTAATCTTAAGACCGTCTCATGTTTAGTTCCATGTTTAGAGACATAAATATTGCTCAGTGACATTTTTCTAACCGAATCATTATTTCAGTAGCATTTGGCAGCCTGGCTAGTTTGAAACTCTGAAGCTCTGAATAAATTATTTATAATATCCAGCATTTTTCTTGTTTGTGGTGTAGTAGTTGGCTGCTGTCCCAAAATGCATCCTTTTTCCCTTTGTGGTATTCTATTTTTGGTACAGATTAATACAGGGAATAATAATAATAATAATAATAGTAATAATAATAATTATGATGATGATGGTGGTGATGATGGAAGTAGCAATAATATTTAGTACTGAAAGTAGTAATAGTAATGAGTATCTTTTTGGGTACTTGTTAGGGCAACAGATAACTGTTATGCTTGCAGAACAGAAGCAAAAACAGGACACATAGCATAAGTTAGTATAGCATGAGAGGAAAGAATTTATAGCATGAGAAACATATTTGCACTGAGAAATTAATTTTATACTTGAGTTCACCCTGCAGATCAGTATCACAAGATGCAGGCTGGATTCGTTTCGGTTGAAGATAAACCATAAAGGGGCCAGCTCTGACAGGCCCATCATGAGTCCATGGGATTAGAGTAGTTGATACTTTTTAGGAGATGCTGTAGTGCTGGCAGCATCCTCAGAAGTTAGCTTTCCTCTTGGTTTTCCTTGATATATGGCATTCCTTTGTATTTGAAATATCTCCAGCCAAAAAAGTTGATATCTTCATACACTGACTATTCCCTTTCTGAATAAGGGCATCTGCCAGCTCTTCTTTGACAACTGGTGAATTAGTACATCTTTTATGTGTTCCTTAAGAACAAAACCCAGATTCCCTTTTCATGGTGTCTTTGGTCTTTTACTGATTAAAAGATGCCTCCAGACTGCAGTACAGGACGGACTGCTCTACTCAATTTTCTTTGAAATGTCTCTCCTCCATTTGTTTAATTAAAGCACCAAAAATCAGATGCCTTTGTGGAATACCTCTGAATTCACCTCAGGAATAAGATCATAGCTTCAGCTGAAGTCAGTCTCTAAACAGCCAGCCATGGATGCTCTGCTCCAAGCTTCAACCAACATCACACATTCATAACTTTTTGAAATGTTACGGTTTCTTTCTTTTTGCTGGGACAAACATGATTTTCACTTCCCTCACTGTCTCAGTTAAAACAAGAGAGTTCCTCAGCTCTAGATGTTCCCCCTCAGGAGTTCACTATTTTGATGTAGAAACTAGTTCTGAATCTGAGTTAAACTGACATGCTGACACCATTTCAACTTCTTATTTGTGCAAAAGAAATCTCATCATTAGCAGGGGGTCTAAATTATTTTTTGTTTATAATGTTCTTTGACTTCAAGCAAATATTTTTTTCCCTCATTATTATAGAATCTGAAAGTCCTTAGGGTGGTTGGCTTGTGCTATACTGATACAGACACGTATAGATATTCCCCTTTTTTTGAGGTATTTCTTTAGATCTGACATGTCTTGCAAGAAAGAGTTATAAATATATAGTTTGCATTAGGTTCATGCAGATATATACAGACCCAATAGTTGCCTGTTTGGGACACCAAGAGCCTTGATCCTGTGGAGTTCACTTCCTCTGGGAATTTAGCGTGGCTGGCAGGGCCAGTAGGACCTGCTGTCTATTAATACTGATCCCCAAGCCACATTATTTTTTCAGTTGTCCATGCAGTTTCTGAGAACTTCACATAGAGTAAGTCCAATGCAATCTTTAAGTTTCATGTAAACTATCTTACAGTTTTGGGGCATCACTTGGCAGCTCAAGGAGCCTTCAGAAGCAACCTCAACATTCAAATTGATCCCTTAGCACATTTTAGTCTGAAAGGACTCCTGAAACAAAAAAAACCCCTCATCCTTAATGTGCAGCGGATGATATGGTTTATTTATTGCATGAAATATGCATTGTAAAGTCACTGTTTCATCCTGTGCCATCATCCTTTGCCTGTCTTCCTAAAGCAAAAGAGACACTTGCAGAGTCCCTAAATGTAAAACCATCTGTTTTTTCTGCTCTGACACCTTATACCCCAAAATCTGAATGCAGACCTACTCTGGCATTAGCATCATTTGAGTTTGTTAGTATAGGATGAGTAAACAACATGACTTGCACTCTAGCGTTGTTCTGCATATGAGGCCCAAGTTCACCAGTATTTGTCCCAGAGGCCTCACAGTAGTATTTCAAAATGGATAAAGGTAAAATAATTCAAGCCAGGTACTGAAGTTATTCTGTTTGCTTTTGGTCTTGAAGTGTGTAGAAGAGAATACATGAGATGAACTGAAATTTTCTTTACTATAGCTGCAAAAGCCTCCAAGAATCTGGCCTTTTATTGTTTTAATTTCCTTTTTTATTGCAGTCTTAGAGAAACAGAAAATTTTTACTAGTTTCCTGATTTAAAACCATAAATCTCTCCATTATCTCTGCGTGCTAGTTTAATACTATCAAGCATGTTAAAAATAGAAAAAAGTAAATTGCTGGCATTTCTTATATGGTGTCAAATTTACTTACAGTATATTGGGCCTGTAGCATTAAACGAAGGAAATGGAATTGGGAAATATTACAGAATATTACTGGTGCAATATTTTATGGGGTATACATCAAAATCTCAACAGAGAAAGACAGGTGAAATTACAGGGACATCCTGCTTGATAATGTTCGTATTTGAGGCTCTTTTAATGGCTTTGTACCATATGCAGACTGATATTGACCTTAATATGCACAGATAAAGCTAGAAATGTGTAACTATTAATGCACACCCCAGTAGCTTGCCAAATTCTTTATTGTCCCATGATTTTAGCCCTCTAGTTTTCTCTTTTAATTAAGTAACAACTGTGAAAATGTAATAAATTCTGTGCAAAACAACTAAGCATACTCCTGAATTACAGACTGTATTGATTTCAGCCCAGTAGATCATAGCCATGGGGACAATGTGCCTGAAGGGTAACAAAGTGAACCTACAGCTCTGTTATCTCATTTTTGTCCCCTGATGTGACACCTTTCCGCTTCTGGGGATGCAGAGTGAGCGATTTTAGTCCAGCTGTAATCCTGTGTTTTGTTCTGTGGCTCAGCAAGCTGGGGTATTAGAGAAATGCAGCAGCAGCCTCTTCCCCAGAGGTTGAGGGCATCGTGTCTCTGCAGGCAGAGTGCATGATCTTGCTGGAGTACCCACCATCTGCCTGCCTACAGCTCCTGGGAACAGGAGCATTTTATTTCACTGTTGAAACATATTATGTAAGCACACATATTTTTCACAATCTAATTTTGCACAATGCACAGTGTCTCTCTTGGTCATTTGCATTTTCCAGCAGTGCTAATTAAATCAGCACAAGGGGACTCAGCTAACCAACTGAGACTGTCCCAGAATATAACAGCCTCTTCATGCACCGAGCAGCTGGTTCAGTGCTCCAAGACCAAGTGCTGTCTTTCATGCTAAAGTGCTATTCTACACAAAAGGTACCTTTGATGGCATAAAGACATTGCTCTATTGGCTATACATACGGTAATTTTGAAGTGTTTATTGACTGGCATTAAAAGGACTTCAATTTTTTTGTTTTAAAAAATCAGTCCCATTTTTGTAGGTTTTTAAGAACAGGCTAATTTGAAGCTATATTGTGTTTGCATGCTGGGGATCTACTATTTTTGTCTGACAGAGAGACATGGGCTCATGCAGTCTGGCTGTGTCTGGAAGTGAAGAACGGTGTTGCACAGCTTAGAAAACTCTGTCAGCAGTAAGTACATGGCAATGGTTTGCTTTGTCATCTGCAAATCTCTATGTTGTATTTCATGGTTATTTATTTGCTTTCATTTCATCCTCCTAGCTTCTCTCTGAGACAAGTGGGAAGATTTTCCTTTCCATATGTGTAAAAAAGAGCGACTGTAGGAATTGTATCCTCAGTGGGAGTGATTCAGAGGCAGAATTAGTGAGTCTGCCCTGCCACATTGCAGCAGCCAGAACACCCAGACTCTGATGGTTCTTTTTTGCCTTGACAACATGTTTATCAGAGACAGACCACCAAACATAATGAGCCAGAGTGTGATCCACAGCAATAGTTCTCTGATGTGAAATTTTCTGGTACCTGGAGCTGAGTGCTTTTATGGCAAATATTGTTATATTTAATTAACACCTAAGTAGGGCATTAATTCCCTTTCAGTGGAATTAGCAGTATGGTCTTCTTGTACAGCTCTACGTGTTGTGTCTACTGCTAGTCTAGTTATTTCTTGTTTGTTTTGTTTTTAAGCCTAGTAATGATCTGTTCCACTAGTAGAGCAGAATTCGTGCCAGGCGACCTCAGGCACTCCACAGTCTTCACTCTCTTCTGTCTTGACTGAAATGCAGATTTCTTGGTATGTAGCACGTATCACCACTTCAGTGTTACCCTGCAAGGGCTAAACAAGTGCATCCACTGGCCCAGTGGCCTCCCAACACGCCGAGGCACTCACCTGCACTTGGCTTGGAGAGAGAAGTGCCGCTTGCTCAGTTTCCAGCATGACTCGTTTTGGTTTTGTGTGCTGAGAAATTTTCTGACTGTCCTGGTTAACCTGTGTGATAATTGCAAGGTGGTACCGCTGTGGGCTGCAAGCTGAGAGGAGCATCCCAGACAAATGAGACAGGGCTGTGACATTTACTGGTGCTGAGTATTGTGTGGTTTGTAAAACTGGAGGATACCTTCTCAGCCTCAGGCTTATTTGCATGTTTTGTGTTGCCTTAATTTCCCATAGCTGAAAAATAGCTGTAAACCATCTCCTCTTTTAATTTTTCTCAGTGTTTTACCCTTTTATTGACTAGATGCGAATGCCATGACACTTGGTTCTGGAAAACAGCATTTTCGGGAAGGAAGCACATTTGATAATCTATATGCAATTCAGTCTCAGACATTATCAATAATTTTGTGAACTCTGAAAAATTCAGATTATCTGTTGCAAAATTGAGTTTGCAATTGACAAGTTTCTTGTGTACAAAGTCTGCAAAATGCTGTTGTGCTATTTCTCAGAAAGCAATGAAGTAATATGTTATGGTAGTGATTTTTCATAGTACATTATGAGGTCAGACTGAGATGCTACAAAGGCTTTAAAAAACTGGGCTGCCATGATTCAGATACCAACCTAAATCGTATTTTTAAGGTATTATTGGAACTCATACAATGGTAACCTCTGTGAGCTTGCTTCCCTCATAAATTGTGTACTACCGGGATTCTTTTACCCAGATTAATTTTTCTTTTTACGAAGTGTCAGCACATAATTCACAGCCTATTAATATGGCAATATTATTTCCAGAGGTAAGGAAAATAAGTCTCTATCTCAAGCAATTAAAATTGTGCAGCTATGATTTAAGTAAAATACCTTTCAAATAATTCAAGTCTGGTAAAATTGTGCCACTATTCCAATTCAGGCTTTCATATTTTATTTAAATACATGTCAGACCTCGAAGTTCCATCACAGTTGTCTTTCACTAAGAAGATAAAATGAAAAGAGTATTAGAGAAAAAGAATATTTGTGTCCCTAGCAGAGGAACAGTTGTATTGATGTATTAATAGAAAAAGAGTATTAAACAGAACAGTAACTTTTCCATTAAAGGTGAGGAGCAATTTTTGTCTACTTTTGCGAGGAGCTGGCTTTACCCATTGCAAAGCAAGGACAGGAGGATGTTTGTCCACTGGAAGAGAAATTTGAACATAGAAATTCTGCTTTTGCTTGAAGAGTAAAACTTGTAACAGAATCTTCTTGAAGACTGACATTTAGCTTCCAGCACCGTGTTTTAGGGGTAGGTGGCCCAGAAGGGAGCTCAGAGGGGACTGCAGGGGCTCTGGATGTGGACAGCAGAGGTGGCTTTTTGTACAAGTAAGATGTGTGTGCCTGCTTCCTGAGGAGTATTGTCTGAGCAGGCCCTTCTTCCAGGTGTTCTGGGCATCCCCCAGCTGATCTCAAGAGAGGTTGCAGGGTTTCAGTGCCGGGTGACTCAGCCTTAAAGCACTGAGAATTACACTGATGCACTGGGCATCATTTGTACCCAGCCAGAACGAAGGAGGCTCCCATTATCACCATTATTGTGTATCACAGATTAATGCTGCATTTTTCAGAGAAGTCAGTTTGTCTCTTTTTTTCTAATGAACATGTCAGTAAGCAGCACATGGGTGTTTTTTGTTTTCCAAATATACACATGAAAAAATATTTTGCTACAGTTTGATTAAAAATAAGATTCTTACGTCTTTATCACTTTTTTTTTCCTCATTTGTCGGTTAGACATTTGTGACTAATGTAGATTTTCCCAGAATACAAAACATCTTCCTGGAAATATATCCAACTCAAATAACAATACAAATGTTTTTCTGGAGCTAAAAACAGCCTTAGTAATCTGTTTAAATGTTTTTAGTATGTTACATTTAGTCTTTGGTTAAACCTATTCTGTGATTTTTCATCTTTATGTGCCATCAGTTTTCAAAGAGGCTTTGTCTTTAAAAGGATACCAAAAGATGTATTATTTCCCTTTTCCAACTGACTTCTTGAAGTCACTTTCTAGAGCTTTCCTTGGGAGCTGTATCTGAGAGCTCGGTTACATAACAAACATTGGCGTTAGCAAGTTTCATACTCTGTTGTGACACCCTTTGACCAAATAAAAAGAGAATTCTGTGAGTGGGAGCATCTGAATGCCAGGTAGTATTTGACTGCTAGTAACAACTTCTGTAAATATGTACAAATTTCAAGAGAAAACTATCTGTGCAAATATTGCTGGCTTCTATATGACTGCACAGGATGAGTGTGGTTTTTGACATTCTCATTTTATAAATAAATGTATAATCTCTTACAATTTTATGTTTGTCAAAAACATCTGTAAAGATAATTATTTGCCTTGCAGCAAGTCTTGTAGGAACAATATGAGTCTTTTAAATGTCTCAGTAGCACTCATTAGCATTTGTGTGTAAGTTATCAATCAAATCATTGATAAACTGGAGGCATCTACAAACAGCTGGTTCATAATTAGCTTTTGTGAATTTACAAAACTGGAGTAAAAGGCAGTTCATTTCCAGACAGGCTTTGTAGAGAACAGCAGCATCACTTTATTTATGCACCTATTAACTGGAACACCAAATAAAAGATGGGTATTCTGAAAGCAAAGTGCCCCAAACTGTCCTCTCTGTTACAGGAATGGCAGCTGGACTTTTTTTTACCAGCCAGTTAAAATCGTGGCACTTCCCAGAAACTTCAATCTAGAACTGTGCTGAGCAGTGCCTTAACTGAAGTAAACAAACCAAAGTACCTTAAAATAGCAAAGGACAAATGGTTTTACTGGGTAAATGTCCACTTTTTGAAGTTAACTTGGGGTGACTTTGAGATTAGAAAATCCATGTTGCATGCTGCTAGCAGACTTTGGAAGATGCTGCAGCTGGCTTTGCTCTGAAAGACTGTTTCTGTAGCTGTCAGAGACTGAAATATTATGGTTTATGACTTAAACATTTTCATGAAGGACTTTCAAAACTGAAGACCAGATGGAGGGGAGCAACAAGATATTGTTGGGACCCTCGGATGGGTGCTATGCTTCCACCTAACCCCTGTCACCTCTCCCTGTCCCCCCACCCCTCACGCACACCTCTTCTTCTATTTCTTCCTTTCTTTTCTCTTTCTCTTTGCCTCTTTTACTATTAAATAAAATACATAAATTTTTTTGCACCAACTTCTAACCTCATTTGGTTTTAATCTCGTTTTTGGGTATATTTTGAACCTTCAAGTTCTTTCCGGTTTATACACAGAGACCTAATTTTCTTTGCTCTTCTGAGTTTAGACCAGATCATAACAGTAGCCATGAGGAGTGGAGCTCTATATTGTAATAAGAGCCAAAGTTCAGTAATCTGAGGTAAAGTACAAAATGCAGATGTGTTTGGCTTAGTTGATTCTGCTGCTGACACAGCCTCTCTGTATCATTACAAACCACCTTTTTGCTTCCAGCACAGTGCACACTCATGTCTTCACATTTCAAACAGAGGCTTGAGGCTAGCCACAAAAACTAAGAAAATAAATCCAGGGCATGATATGCTTTCACAGTGTTCCTAGAATCAGTCTTCCCCCGTGGTGCTGGTCTCATTTGTGGCAGCTCCAGGGTATCCTGTTTATCTGGTCCTCAGACTACCACAGAAGGTACAACAAAGGCAGGTGTAACACAGTGGTGAATTTAACCCAGGGCGTCCTTAGGCAGCAAGGACTCTTCTATCCCCAGCAACAAAGTGGAAATTTCTCCACTGTGAAGATCAATGCGTGTGCAAACCTCAGCCTGTCTCCTGGTCTGAGCAGAGCAGATGGACTATATTGTCAGCAGAGATTAGGGAATTACATATTTGTAAAGAGACATACATCCTAATATGGATTCCCATAATGGAGAAAATCATTCATTGGCTAGAATTTATTGCAGGTTTTTTAATACAGTCTCTATGTAGTGCCATCCCCATGCAATTTAACTGTATTTTAAAATATTTTCCTGCATTTTAAAATACAGGATTGTAAGTTCTACAATCCTGTATTTTAAAATTTTGAATTTAAAATGCTAGGAGGAAGAAATCAAAGGTTAAAGCTAAGAATGCAAGTCTACGTGTTATAAATATGATTCATGTGTATGATATATAATATAAAAGATTGATAAGCAAAAATGTTAGTAATATAATCCATATCCAAAGAGAAAGACTACAAAATAGCAGGCTATGAAAGAGAAGGCCATTTCCCATCAACAAATTATGTCTTAAAATATTTTTCATTGTGTACAGCACATGGAAAAACACCAAGATCTAATTTTTTCCAAAGCCTTTAGTCTTGAAATTTGCCTACATCTCCATTAAAGGATCATGGAATAGAATTTATTGGAGTAGCCCCAAATATGAGAGAAACTAATTTTCTCCTTGAGGAGTCTAATTTTCTTGCATACTTCCCTCTTTGTTCTCCATCACACTTTATCATGCCACACATTCCACAGTCATGCTCATAGATCCTGGCTCACCCCTAATGGTTTGAGACTTCGCAGATAAGTCAGATAGCAGACTTGGCTGAAGGTAGTGGTGAAAGACAGGCAGAAGTGCAAAAATGATGCACAGTTTAATCTAGGGATAGAAAGTATTTAAAAATAAAATGTGTGCTCTTCAGCCGATGGCTGGGAGTGTAATACATGCTTCTTATAATTTACTAAAGTTTTGTTTCACTGTTATGGTGATTACATATTTTACATGGAAACCTGAAGGAACATCCCTTGTTGAATATGCCCATTACACCATGACTAGTGAAATGCCAACACTCATCTTTATACTGCTCTGATAGATAGGTTCGTTGACCATATTTTCCCTTAAATAATAGGCTTAACTATAGACTGTATTTTAATAATGAATCCTTATAAAATCTGACCAAGAGTTTTCATATTACTTGGAATTTTCATATTCTCTCTTAAAAGTGATTTTTCTGGTTAACTGTTGCCACTTAAAGAAACTATGAAAGTAAATCATCTTATACTGGCTCATAAGTTTTAAATGCCTGAGAGTTTTATTAATCAAGTACTAAAATAAGACATATTTCATTTGTTTAAAGAGTACCATTTATACTACAAACAGAAGGAATTCATGTGAGTGATGGTAATCATAGTTTTTTTCTTTAATGAAGGCTTTCTCAAGGATATGTTTTTGAAGTTTGTTACAATAAAATATCACTGAACTTGTGGGAGGGCAAAAGGAATTGGGGTGCTCTTCTTGTGAGAAGATCATCTGGGGAAAAAAATGGAGATACATCAGGAAATCTTGCTTTATGTTTAAAATCTTTTAGGGTGTGAGATAGAGGGAGTGTTTGGGAGCCATGGCTGACATGGGATTTCTCACAGCTGTGTGGTGCCTGTCCCTCACTGCTGCTCAAACTCTCATTGCTGATTTTTGTGCATCAGCCTAAAGTTGTGTGGGTCTGGAGAACAGGACAGTAAGAGGGGAATTATAGGTCATCTCACATTAGGTTGTATGTAACAGAATGAAAAATGATAGAGATGTTTAAAGATAAGTGGTCATGGTGTCACTAAAGCTATTCGAATGACTAAGAGGGGTTCTGTAGGGTAATTTCAGGTAGTCTGGATTCTTACTGAACCATTTAAAAACCCATTAAGAAATGAGCAATTAGACCATGTACACAGCTTTTTACCTGTGATGACTATGATTTTTTTGATATATCCTCAAGAGAGTCACAAAAAAATTATTCTTGCACTCGTCTTCCTGGGTAAAAGACTGTTCTATCTCATTGGTACAGAAAAGAATTAATAAGTCAGATATTCCTGATATAGCTGATTTAAAGAATTTAGGTCATCATTTAGGCTACTTATAGAAAGGTCAATTAGATTATCTGTGAATGGTGAAAGATAAATTAATCTAGCAGTCACCAAATTGCATGTATTCTACTGAAGAGGTGCAGAAGAGACTTGAGCTGTTGTCAGATGTCCATGGACCCACCCCACGGTGTGGATATAAAGTTCCAAATACCACCTGAGTAAATATTTTAGATAACACTCTCCAGTAGAATAGTCCTGCTGAAACTGGTGAAAGCTAGGTCATCCAAGGCATTTGATTTTGCCAAATACATGGCTTATGTTTACATAGAAGTGGAAGCTTGTTGAAAATAAAGGGAGAACCAACCTGGTTCAAGCAGGGCAGGAGAAGAGAGCGGGGTAGTTTATACTGAAAGTTTATGAGCTTGTCTGCTTTCACAGAGTAACGATACTAAGATGTTTCCTTTAGTTTCCCCTGATGCAGGTCATGTATAGATGCAAATATAGATCTAAAAGTCTTGCTTGCTCATAGATATTTCTAACCAGGAGTACTTACAGAAGCCAGGGAAACTGAAATCTTTTAAATTTTAGTCCCAGCAAATAAAATATCTAAGGCAAATTATTCTCAGATGAGATGCAATTGACTTTACTGTTAAAAAAACCCAAATAACTTACCACACCACATTTTGGGAAGTCAATTCAATGAAAGATTATTATACAAGATGAGCAAATACTAATGGGTGAATACTCAGAAGTATTTGTTGAAAATTCACACCAATAAATATGTGTTAAGGGTAAAACAAATTATTTAGAGCTACCATTGCAGGAACAACAAGAGGGATGTTGGTGTTTACAAGTAGTTCTCCGTGGAAAATATAATGCAAGTGTAGACTCCAGCTGGAGCATCAGTGAGTTACCAAACGGGAAGTTACAAAATAACAGTTACAATATTTAGGACTAGAGAGAATTATAAACCTTTATCCCTGCCATTTTCTTGGAAATGGTAATTATCTTCAGGTTTGAATCGTCTAATGAGCTACAAATTATTCAGTACTCTTTTGTCTGTGTATTCTTTATTGTACTTCTTTTCTGATTGGACTTTGCTACTAGATTTTATAAAGGCAAGCAAACATGAAAGAAATGCACTAGAACACTGAAAAAAGATACACTTTGCTCATTAAATTCATAAGTATAACATGCAAATGGAGCAGTTTTTAGTTCATCCAAGTGTGTGTTATTTTATAATGTCTGGAATCAACTTCGGTCATGGTTATGAGTTTGCCATCATGATTGGTAGCTGTACCTAAGCCACACATATATTATGCAGGAGATCATTACTGGAAGTATTTAATTCACATCCTATGTTTCTCAGCTAGCAAAGCAAAGGGATTCATTGGAGTGAAATGAAACTGAAACAGAGCACAGGCCTCAAGCCAGCAAAAAAAAAAAAAAAAAAAGCCAAAACCATAAAAGCAGTGCATGGCTGCAAGCCAGTGAATGCTCCATCACACACGTCAGCCTCCTCCTGTGGCAGTGGCCAAAGAACCCTTTAAATTATGGTCTCTGGGTTGGGTTCCTAAAGCTTGAGCTGTATAATACCTCTGACACACAACAGTGCTTCCTGCTGCTGTCACATGCAGTGAGCAGGATGTGGCCTGGGGGAGCTCCTTCCCTCTGAGTTCCGGCTCCTGAGCCACCGGGCAGCGCCGGGGGATTTGTGGAATGGCACGATGGGCACTGGTGGTCCCTGAGCATCATCCCGAACTCCTCCACTGTGGGCAGTCTGGGAATATGGGAAAAGAAGGGGGTAAGGTTCATGTCAGGAATTTTTCAACATCTCAGTAATTTTCAGTGTTCTGCAAAAAGAGAAAATAAAAGGAAGTTGAATTAGACAGAAACCAAGTCAGTCGCTTGTCTAACTGAGCTGGATAGGACCATTAAAAAGCAGTTACTGGCTGTAAAAATGCTTTCTCCCTGTTTTTTTTCTATGAACTTACTGTCAGTGTCACAGGTTTTTTTTCCCTCCAAAGTAAACCAAATGATAATATTTTCTGTCTCTTTATTTTCAGCCTTTTGGAGGACATATTCCTGTTATTATTACTCATGTTATTCTTGATTTATATAGTCTGTAACGCAAACTGTAATTCACTGCTGCTGAATCAAGGCTGGTTTACATATTTGCAATTCACTATAGTTTTCTTGCAAAAAGTCTTATGGACCCATAACTGCATACCCAAGATGTTGTTCTGATTGTACTTCAAAAGGATCAGGCTGCTCCAAAGCTCAGGTACTATAAATACCACAAAAGCATGTCTGGAGTCAATATGCTTTTAAAGAGCATCAGGTAAAACTACAGAACTTTTTAGGGGAGAAAAGCATAAGAATGACAATTGAACGGATGAACTAAAAATACTGCATCTGTTTTTCAGGGCTCTAGAACTGTTTTATTTTTTTACAATTTCCAGGAGAAAAAATTCATTGTTACACCAGATTAAAAAAAAAAATATATATATATATATATATATATCTTATGCCCAAAGAATTGAAAAACATCAATTAGTCCAGAAAACAGAATTACTTTTGAAGAAGAAAATTTTTCATTGTACATATGTTGTCTGTATTTAATATGACTGCTCTTTAAAATTGACTAATCTCTACAGTATATACTTAGATATTATGAAAAAAATTATATTGTTTCCATTGTGTTTGGAAGCTGCTAAGTTTTATTTCCTCTGCACCATGGTTTTATTTCTGTTTATTTCTGTTAGAAACTTGCTTTTGAATTGCACGTAACGAATACAAGGCTGTAGGCATCTCCTTCTGTAAATACACATTTTTATATCCAGTTTGGAATATGCAATTTGCCAAAAATATCATGTGACTCTTTTTATGAAGTGCTTAGGAGGTTTTAGTGCATTCATTACACACAGTGAGCTAAATGAACTAAATGGCTGTGTTTGAAGCAGCAGGCTGTAAATAAAAAATGCACTTTGAGGGTCAGAAATCTGTGTAGGTTCCTAAACTTACTTACGTTATAAGTTGAATGATTCGGGTTTGTGTCAGTGGGCAGGCTACAGCTGTTGTTCTTGAGCTGGCATTTTCTCAGGCTGCCAAAAAGCATCTGCATCACTGGGCATGTTCCGTATATTAGAGTGAGAAGAGCAAGAGCTGCAGGACCTTTACTCTCTGCAGCCGATCAAAAAGGACAGTAGACTCAGAGAATTCTCTGCAGCCTCCTTGGAAATCTCACAAGAAATTAGAAGTAAGGATCGCCTGGTCTGCAAACCAAACCTATTGCAAGAAACAGGGTTAGTGGTACAAAGTAGTAGACAAAGTAGAAACTGGGGATCCTGGAAGAACAGAGATCCATATGGAAGTTCTCAGCCTCAGGAAACCAGGCATACAGGTATTTTTTTGTGTCTGTTATGGGCTGGGGTGCTATTTCCCCCTTCTTTTGATTATGAAAGTTGGCTAGTTTTTTGCCTTTAGCTAAAGAAGAGAGAAATTATTTATAAGCTTTTTATAAGCCTGGAACAAAAGGTTTTGAAGGTACTGACAAAGAGCAGCAATAAGAAGATTGTGATCCTGTAATAGGCAGATAAATAGGAGTAGCTGTAAGGAGAAATTTATTTTAATTTATAACTATTTGTGCTCTGCAGTGACTCTCAAATAATTCGGTAGGAATGTTATGTGTTCCTATTTACAGGAAAATCTTTATATACTCTAAGTCAATAAGACTTTTGGCAGAAGGTTCAATAGCAAATGCCATTTGAAAAATGTTTTAAGGTTGAATGTGTGAAGCAACAAGTTAGGGATCTATCTACTTTGCAATTTTTCATCTTGGGAATATATGTCAGAACTCAATAGTAATGATTTTTTATATTTTTCCTATGTCAGAAGAAATTGAGTTATTTATAGACTTCTCCGTAATTATAAATGTGATCCATATTCAAGGTTAAAAGAAATGGGGAGGAACTATATTGGGAAATGCTTATTAATCATGTTGGATTAGATTTATAGATATGCCTTTCAGAGTGGAATAGGATACACCAGTCAGTGGCTAAACAGTAGTTTAAATTGTTTTGTCCTAAAGTTATAGTAAAAGTGGCAAGTACAAGGTTTTTTACTCAATATTTTCCACATTTGCACTGCTTTGCTGAGATGTTGTAATGACCTTTCTTGGTGGTGAAAATAAAATATGAACCCTTGTTTGTAATTGTGTCTCTTTCAATTGTGAGTTCTACCAGAAATAAATGAAACAAAACATTATATAACATTTGTATGATCACTAAGTACAGCCACATTTCATACTGGTTACACATGTACTAAAAGCACTGAGTGCAGCAGAGAGATTTTGAACCAAGATTTTTGGTTTAATGTGAAGTGGGAAATTGGTACAAGGTCATAGGAAGCATAATACCTAATACTTTATTATTTAGATACATATGTAGGTAGTTGTATAATAACAATATGTTCAAGTTTTGTGCAGAAAAAATATTGACAGCTCTGTCTATAATCCTATATGTATTTTCTGAACTGTACAGATTTAAACAACTGTTTGTCATTGACTGTTTTTAATCTTTACTATTATCAATAGTAAAAAATACTGTACCAACCACATGCTTTAACTAGAAAGCTCTTTGTGGTTTTGTCCTCCATTGTGACAGAAACGTGAAGGAAAATGAGCCACAAAGACTTCACAAGTGATTCATTGCTTCCATCAAAGCAATATAATTTTAAATTGTACTTTCATTTGTCTTTTCCGTGACAGGAGGCATTGTTGATAAGGACCTTCGTCACTACCTCAATCTACGGTTCCAGAAAGGTTCGGTGGACCATGAGCTCCAGCAGATCATAAGAGACAATCTCTACCTCCGCACAGTGCCATGTAAGTAGGGTGGAGATGGACAAACCTGGCTTTTTAGTGGCAATAGACTATCTGAGTGAAGGCTGCTGAGGCCCTTTGCAATGCATGAAGAGGTGGTGTGTGGGTAAAGCAGCCTTTCTGTAAGCAGATTTGTGGCTTGGTTCAAGTCTTCCACATTACTGCTGAGAAATTCGACTGTGTTTGAATTCACTGATATTTTCGTGGTGTTTTCAAAGTTGTAATTTCATGAAGTCTGGCTCTAGAATGATAATAATCTTATTTCTTCTGTAGTTTTAGAAAGCACAGATTTAAAGAGAATAAAAAACGTTTTCTGGGCTGGTTCAGTGGATGTCCTACAGAGAGAGTTTGATCTGCCTTGTGTTTCACATGTCCATTGTGCGACAATACCATTGAATTTAGAATGCAACAGGGCAACAGAAGAATGTACAGAACAGATTTTGTTTGAATGCAACAGGCATGGCAATGAAAGTTTGTGCTGTCTTGCATATGTGTTTGTTGCCATATAAGTCAATATTCAAAATATTTGGAAACCTCTAAAATATTTTTTGTTGTATTGAGAGTATCCACCTATTTCTACACTAGACATGAAATTAAGGAGAGTCACGCAAGCCATGTCTGACTGTCAGGGCCATGCCTTTCAGGACAGATCTACTTGGCTGACAGACAATATATCATTTAAAATGGACTGAAGTTCCATTATTCTTCCCTCATAAAATAATTGCTTAGCAGACACAAAATGAGTCTTCTGGTTTTGGCAAAAAAGGGGTGCACTTTTGAACTTACGGGCTTGACACCAGGATGATAGGCAGAGGAAGGTATACTGAGTAAGTGGCTGTGCTATTTATGTGGTAATAAGTGGATGCTGTTTGAAAGCTGAGTTGTTGTGAATGCTACTATATGTTTTTTCTTTCATAGCATTAAAAAATGAAGCTTTAAAAAGCTGCACCTAAAAGAGGTTGTTCAAGCAGTTCCCCCCCCTTTTCATTTTGTTTTTGGATGCTGAAGATAAATAAATATAAATTCTTAATTTCAGCAGTTCCATTTGTAACTTATCAGAAGGGAAGGTGGAGAAAAACATTTAAAAATTATTACCTGTGTACAGAAAACAAAAAATGTTACATTTATGTGAGATTTATGATGAACTAGTTTTGTCTGAAAATGTTGAGAAACATCACAGCTGAAGTGGAAATGCAAATACAGAAAAGTACAGAAAAGTTCTGAGCTTAAATCCCTCTTCCAAGGATGTCTGGGAGCATCATTAGCATAAGACACTTATTATAACCCCAGTCCATGCTCATTAGTGCCACAGGTCCAGGTTAAAGAAGAAGGAAAATACAACAATATTACAACTACTGCACACATGTAACAGATACTGTCTGTCAGCAATATGGGCACAATGAGTAGCTTTTGAGGTTGTTTTGTTTTTAATCAAAGCAATAATAAAGTGTTCTCATGTGTCAAGTAAAATACGGTACTCACAGAAGTGAATCTGTCATTCAAAAAGTAATACTACAATCACAAAGACTACAGTTTGTAATCTAAAAACAATACTACCTTTTCCTTATGTTGTGGCTTCTCCATCTTCTGTGTCACTTCAGGTGGTTAAATTCTTAGGTCATTACTGTGTTCATAGTGAGTATATTTAACTAAGTAAAACTACATTTTGAAATATAGTACAGTGTTACAGATGGCAGCTGCTGAATTGCCAGGTAAGCTGGTATGTTCTTGGAGAGTGGAGGACTCTTTTCAGTATTAGTGGTAGATAAAAAAAACCAAAAATACCCCATAGTGCCCAATTGGCATATTTTCTTCAAAATGTTCTTGAAAATTGTATGATAGTAATCCTCCTGAAATGTGGGTATTTAAAAAAAGAGAAATGACCAAATGCAGACAGGATGAAATGTGGTTAGCTAAAGGATCTCCCATAACCAGTCAAATAAAAAGGATACCATCACATAGGTGGCAACCCAGATTTCCCCTCAATCATAATTGTGGTGAATCTTTTTTTAGTGCAATTTTACTCTGTCTCTAGAATTCATGCCTAGGAGGGAAACTGTTCTCAACTGTTTTCTTATTTTCATATAACTTAACTAATTTTTGAATCACGAACTTACCTTTCAAGGGCATTGGTATTCAAAATTTTCTGCTCCGGGCACTATTTTGTTTTTAAGCTCTGTATACAGTCTAAGAGTACTGGTTAGCTGTCCTAACACTGTACTTTACAGTCTTTAGTATACAGCGGTAATGTTTAACTGACTGTACCACTGCCCACAAGTTCACTTAACGAGTGCACCTAACCATGAACTTATTTCAAATCTTGCAACAGATCCCAACACAGCAAAAGCAGCACTCAGTTTGGTCAAATTCTTGTGCAGAAAAATAGAGAGGGAAAGCCAACTGCAGGCAGCATAGCCTTAATTTCCAATGACAAGGTTGTAACCCAAAGAGGAAAAAAATTGAAAAACAGGTGGCAATATTTTCCTTTTAAAAATGTGTCTACAATCTTTGCGCTGTTGTGGAGGCATAATTGCCAGTAAAACCATTATAGAGAGTCCTTGACCTTGAGCTTTTCTGTTCTTTGCGTTCTGTTCACACTGGCAGCACTGGCCCCAGCAGTGCAGTGAGCAGGACCATGGTTTTCTCAGCCTCCTAGGTCAGACTAAGTCATCTTTCACTTGCACTGAATGAGTGAGTATCCTCTGTGAAACCAGGAAGCAGAGAACTAATCCATACCTGTTTTAAATCAAGATAAGACAACTCAAGTTACACAACTGAACTAAACCAGATATGGTTAGGCCTTGAACTCAACCCTGGCAGTGTTTAAAGCCAGGCTGGATACGGCCTTAAACAACCAGCTCTAGTGGGAGGTGTCCTAGCCCATGGTGGGGGGTATTGGGACCAGATGATCTTTAAGGACCCTTCCAATCTCTTAACATTCTATGACTCTATGATTCTACATAAGAGTTTGAATTTTCTATTATACATCTAATATACATTTCTATTGTACATCCCTGTGTACACCAAAGAATAGATGGGCCAGAATCACATGACATGAGGATAATGGGTCAATTCTTCCCTCAGAAATTGTAGCCCCTGAGAATGAGATGAATTGGTTGGGTCTGTGATCCTTACCTTTCTCTATTTTTGCTAATGCAGTGCCCCTTTCTACTAAATTAGAAAAGGCCATGTAACCCTGAGAGTCAAGTGCTGCCTTCCATAAGTGTCGCAGTTCTCAGTGCCATAAGAAACTGATTTTCCCTGCATTGCCAACAGGAATGAAATGCATATATCCCAGGGCAGGATGTACAATTGTATTTGCAGCAGTCAAGATGCAGCCGTTAACATGGCAGTGTTGGAGGAAAGAAAAGTTCCTCATTTTCCAAATTCAGAAGACCTAGCTGAAGTTTGTGTCATGCATTTTCTTCCCCTTTTTCTGTTGAGTAGGATTTTAGCTCTTTTCATATCCTAAACTTACTCCTGAAGATATTTAGGAGCACTAACCATTGTGGTTGTCCTACAATACAGAAAAGTAGGCATGGTGAAAAGGGGTAGCTGTCAGCACTGGCTGACACTAACCATCCAAATCTAGGGATCTGGTGAAAGGCCAAAAAACACATGTAGGGCTCTGAATGCTATGGGCAGACAACACCTTAATCATGCTGCATCTTGTGCTTGGTAGTGCTCCCAGCAAACTGCAGTTGCCATGTGGGCAAGCAGCTTTCCAGTCTTCACTAATGTGAGGAGAGGTAGCTCTAACTTTGTGTCATCGCAGGAATAGAGCTTTGAGTAGAGTACGTCACAGGAAATATCAGTTCTGATAGTGACAGTCATGGTCGGACCTGTCTCCTTTGATATGTCCTTCCAAGCAACTGCAAATTCCATTTCTTTAAGAGCTGGGAAAATAGTGTAGCTGTGGTTGAAAATAGAATCTGTGTATACTTCCTTTCCAGACAGGGAATGTGAAATGATGGTGAAAACCACTATGATTAAACAGCGCTGTAAAAAGTCAAGGACAAGCTGATTCATAAAAGTAAAAAGTCATCCATTAATTTGAAGAGATGCTCATCCTCTGCGATACAACCTCAGGTTGACAGTAGCTCAGATGAGTTGGTCTGTCCTGCTGCACCAAAGGAGGGTGCAGCCCATAAATGCATTCTTCACAGTGAAAATGGGGGAAAAATAGCTTTAAAAACAGTATGGGGATGAGGAAGGTTCCCTCCTTGTCTTTGAGTTCAGAAAAAAAGGAATGATGTAAGAATAGAGAGAACTGGGTATGTGGATCAGCCTTACAGCACTGGATTTTCCAGTATTACCATTAGCACAGAAGCTGGAGGCAGGATGTTTTATTTAAGACATTTGTCAGCAGCACAGGAAAAAAAGTTAAGTTTGTAACTGAGCTATTTACTAAATGTGAGTGAATAAGGGCCAGAAATGCAATCATTATGAGCAGCAGTTTCCCACATACCAAATCATGATAACAAATCCTCCTTTTTCTCAGCTTGCCTGTTGACGCTACGGGTGCTCTGTGTTCGGTGAATAGAATTAACACTGCACTGCAAATATGACACATATGAACACTTAATAAGTCACCTAAGTCACTTCTGCTGTGACTTATTTTTTTCCATCTTCTGTGAATAGATTCATGTCATTTAGATTTAGGTCATCTTGAGTCAATTTAAATAAGAGCTTCATTTTCAAATATAGTTTTGTTCTATTGTATTTTAGTATAGTCTGGTCTATATGTGAATTTAACCTACATGCCACAGTATTGTCTGTGTACTGTTGAAATGTTACATCTTATAGCATGCTTATGTTTATTGTCTAGTCCTCTTCCCAGAAGAAAAAGTACATGCAGTAATTTTTAATTTTTTTTTTTCTTGATGTTGGTTTTATTAATCATATACAGAAAAAATAGAGCCATTAGCTTGTATTTCTGTGATACTAAAGTCAGTAAAATATGTTTATACTTGAAGCTGCAGGGGAATTCGCACTCTCAGACCTGAAGAAATCTCCGTCTGCAAAACAGTGTGAAACAAACAAGGTCTTACCCTCTGTCAGAGAAGTGTGATATATTGGGAAATCTTAGTCATTCATAATCTAGTTCACAGGTACCAATAACAAGTAAAAAACTTCTGGGGGCTTGTAAGACTTTTCTCTCCTGATGATAGGTGTTTTCATAGTTTGTATTTCTTCTAATACCTTTTATTTTGGTCACAGTAGTTAGTAAATACTGAAAGAAATCCCCATTACATACCTAGGTTTTCATATGAGGTTTCTAATTTCCAAGCCAAGGAAGGAGTTGCAGAATTCAAGTGGGCAATAATTCTGTATTGGCTGAGGGTAGCCCAAGCTCAGAAGCCCTCTGTGCATAGTTCTGCTGCTCTGAATAAGGGGGTGTGGTATACCTGACTAATCCATGTTTGGACAAATATGACAAGCCTTTCAAAATTCTTTTTCAAAATAAAAAAAATCATGAATTTTTTTATTCTTCTAAAAAGTACATAGCCAAGAAAATTCAAAGGGAAATGTGTGAAACGGATTTGCCAATGGTTTAATGTATTTTTCTTACAAGTTTGTTCAGTGTCAAAAGTATCTTAGAAGAGGTATTGTCAGGTAAAGAGCTGCCAGTTTGACATCATATGGAGCTATTGTTAGGATAAAATCACCTGCGCTTAGCACACCATATTGCCAAGAAATGTCTGCATCACTGGAAATAACAGTACCTAACTTTAATGACTACTTTATTCTTCCAGTGTTAGCTGTTGCTTAAGACTGTGCTGGTTCAGAGTAGAGCAATGCAGAGCTTGAAAAAAATGTTCTTCTTGTTGTGTATCTAATGGAGCACACCTCCAAAGTGTACTTAAATCAAAATCATTGGCATCTCAAGCAAAATCAGGTAACTACATGAGATGAGGGCCCCATTCTGCTGGATGCAGCACAGCCATGTGTACCAGAGGATGAGAAAGAGATCACTGCTTCCAAATACTGACAGCCTAAAGAGGGAAAGAACAGCTGACAAAAAAACCTAGAGCACCAACAATGCCTAAGTCGTCCTGCATGAGGAAGAGGAGTGGTTAAACTGTTCCCTGTGGACCTTGCTTTCTTTTCCATTGCTAAATTCAGTATTCCTAATTACCTGCTGGAAATGCATGCAGGACATTGACCTTTTTTTCTGAGGACACTGGGGATGCCTGGTCCAAAGAGTTTGGCTTATGCATCTTTGTATTGGCTTTCCCAGGTTATTTTATGAGACTTCTTGTCTGTTTCAGAGCAGGATGGTAAAGGTTGCAGTCAGCACTGTGCTTCCTCTCCATCAGATGCTAAGAGCATCTTCAGCCTGCGGGCACTTCATTGCCTTCAGCAGGAAATGGATAAAAATAAAACCAGGGAAAAAACAATTTTTAACATTTGTTTATCAAAGTGAACTGCAATTTTAGTTAAGGTCTAGGGTAAACAGATGTCCAAACTATATCTACAATTTGCAACACTGATGGAAAATACTGTACTGTGTGCTAGTCATGAGAGAGAAAATGTACGTAATTTCTGTCTTTTTTTCTCAGAGATTTCTCAGTTCTACGTATTGGGGACATCAACTCTTGGCTGTTCAGTGACTAAATAGTCACCTTATAATAACGAAGGTATCCAAAGAAAAAAAATACTGTTCAAGATGAAGGAGGAAAGAAATGTGTCTGATGTGGTGTAACTGTAGTAGGAAGTGAGGAGAGCTGTAACAAAAGGAAGAGCAGTAACTGTGTACTGCTTCTGATACTGCAATTTGAATGTTCCATAAAGGTTGTATGAAAATATTAGGATGCTTACGTTGGCTGTAGTTACAACAGTTCTGTTTCTCACAGATCTGTGCACCCAAATCACATCTGTAAGACACTGCTAATTCTGTCCCCTACTCCCATTCTTTCCACTCCTTCGTTCCCTCCTTTCTGCTCCTTTAAATACCATGCTTTTCTCCCATTTTAAAAACCAAATCATCCAAAATCAGTAAATATTTTTTATAATTTGGTGCCGATACAAATTATTTTTCTAACGGGTAATCTGAGGCCCTGCCAACTGGAAAGTTGATACAATACCACTAAAGTCGCTAAAAGTTTTAGCAGTAAAAAAAGCATAAGAAAGTGTTCTGGAATTGCAAACCCAATCTTTCTAAAGCAGTTTTCCTGCAAAAGTATATCACATATATTCCTTAACTGATATTAGCTGGCATGTGATTTAGAGACTAATGTCAAGCAGCTTGGGTTGCTCATCATATCTGTGTGGAATTATTTATATGTGATATAGCACATGCATAATTCCAGATGAGAGTTTAGTTACAATATTTGTGCTGATTGTCCCCGGGAATCAATATATGTTTATTTAAACTTTGAGGAAACTCTGAGGTGTTGCAAAATGGGTTCTCTAATTCACATAATACCAAAAAGGATAAAGGATAGTGTCGGTTTTAAATGAATTTTGATGGTAGCACTAATTTTATTGATTACTTGAGAATGAGGAGCAAACAAGAAGGGCAATAGCATGAATCTTATGAAGTTCCTTGCCTCAGCAGAACAAGAATAGCAAACAATAGAAGAGGCCACAAATAACTTAGTTCACAAGTACAAGTCAGAGTTCTTGAGTAGCCTAAAGCAGCTTGAAGTTTGTGTAGAGGCTGTATCTCCCTATGACAGTAGGCTTCTCAAGCCTGAAGGTCTTAAAAACAGTACTGACCTTTCTCCTCAAATAACCAAAGTATCTTAGAAATCTTGGAATTACAAATATGATGAACAAAACTTGCAGCACTGTTGAATGTAAGCGTTCCTATGATTTCTAAAGCATTTTTTATTTCCTACATGAACTTTCCAAATTGCCTTTTGATGTTAAAAGATTTTTAAATATATCCTTTAGATAAATTTAGCCTCCATCTGCAGTCAAATAGGTCCAAAAATTGGTTTTTTTTCTTAAGGTAAGCTAAGATACTTTAAACATCTGTATCTTCTCTCAGTCTGGAAAAGATAAACTGTCAGAGACAGTGGATAATCTTTACTTGGTGATTTTTATCTGAAGAGCAACTGAACAGTGAACAGCTGTCCTTAGAAACTGAGAACAATATCAACAACAACAAAAAAAGAGTGATGTAAAAGAATCACTATTCTGAATTGAATGACTAGTTAAACTACTAAATCCATGTTTGCATCATTGAGTAAAAAAGTCCAATATCAATTTTGGCAGGATGTGCTCTTTTTGTTTTTGTTCTCTTCTGGGGCTTTCATCTACAACCACAACAAAAGCAAATCAGTGGTAGTGATAATGGGAGTCTTCATGAATAGATCCTCTGGTGCATACTGAGAAGTTTATGTGGATTGGTAAGCAGTTGGCCAAGTTCACCAAATAACCAGCTTCTCATGTTTCTGTCTCTGAACTGCACCTGTAGATCAGTAGCCTCCTCACACCACCTGCAGCCCAGGTCCTTCTTGATTTGTTTGGGCACCGTGCTCTGCCACCACTCCCTCCTTTAAAAAAGGTCACTACTTACATTAATGAGAATATACAATTTTAGATCTTTTTTCAAGATTTAATATTTTTGTCATGTCCCCAGCTGTAGAGAAGAACGGACATATTTTTTCATATTTTCTGTGTCTTACAAAAAAAAGAAAGAATTTCAATCTTCTGTGCATAGTAAGCCCAGGGAAATTAACAAGTGTCTCTAGTGGCACCATGTTTTAGATTCAAAAGTACCCTGGCTAGAATAAATCCCTTTGAGAAGAAAAAACGTTAGAGAATGAAGATTACAGAGGTGCTGTAACATCTGAATGGTTTCATCAGTAGGGGTAAGATTAATCTATAGTTTACTGGGTGAAAAACTGTTAAGAGGGAACTCCGTTTCTGCAAGTCCTTATCTTTTTATTTTCCTGTATCCTGAGGATACTGCTGTCCTGGTTTTGACCCATGAAAGTTTGTCAAAACTTTATATTTATCCTTTGTCTCCAGGTTTTGATTCTACCCAATGCATTTTTCTTCCTCTAATCTATTACTGTTACTAACACATCAACCTCTTGGCTAGCTATCAATCTGTTATGGATTATTCAAATAATTCTTTCAAATTTATTTCAATGAGTCTGAATAGAGAAACTTTCTTACTGTGGAGATGGCAGAATTATATTTTGGTTAGAGAAAAGTAATTATAATAATGCAGAGGTTCCAGACTGCATTTCAAATGAAAGCAGGAATCTGGATTTAAATGCAGAACACTGTTGCAATTTTAGCTTTTAAATTCTTGTCTTTGAATTTTAAAAGCTTGGGATGGACATATATTACAGAGTCCAGTAAACACTATGCTTTCCAGTTGAGATACTAGATTTTTTTAGTACTAAATTTCACAATAAATTACATTAGCTATTATTTTATCAATGTATCTTTGTTGAAAGTAATCACTAATACCTGTGATACATTGCTAAGTTATTTTCCTGTTGCTCACAAAAATAGTGGATCATTTTGTCCGTAGGATAACATGAAATTCACTCTAGGCTGCTGAAGGTGCAGTCTCCACATGTGTTGTAGTGGCCTTTAGCTAGTGGCAAAATGCACACCAGATCTCAGTTTAACTCATCTGTAATTTCTGACTCCCATTTTTGGTTTTGACTGGTTGTTGAGCTTTCTTTTTCAACTTGGTACTGCTATGATTTCTTCAACTCATATTGGTACTGACTTTAGTAGATGCTTGACCAGTTATTTCATTTGGCATTTGTATTTGGTTAATACAGAGAAACATTTGGATTTGGTTAATACAGAGAAACACAGAAATGTCTTCTTTTTTTTTAAGGTTTAAATCAAAACCATTCGACCCCTTCTTGCAAAAATTGAATTTTTTTTTTCTGCAGAAGAATCTGCGGAGCCCTTCTTGGAAAGCTTGATCGCAGGTGTGTCAGAAATCTTGCAGTAAACCCCTGCTATGATTCATTCATTTCACAGGACACTTCATTTAATTGGCGAATGCACATTGCATTGTACCCCTTCATGAAGAGCTCTTAGAACCCAGAGAACAGGCTGTCACTTAATTACCTTTCATTCACCGGGAAATGTATGCTATGGTGGCACTCAAAATGGTGATTTGGCAAGATTTCCTTTCTTATGTAAAAGTAGAAATTACTTTTATATACAATATCCTTGTAGTACCAGCATCTATAAAAAAATTCTCTTGTTCCCTTAGAGATGTCCTGCTTTGACTTTCTCTAAAATGCTGAGTGATTCTGAGCCTCTGCACGTTGTTGGCTCCATATTTCTAAACCCTGGCTGACTCTCTGCTCAGAAAACTCGTGGTTTGGTGTCTGACTCTGAGCCTTCAATATTGGTCAGTGAAAGGAAGCTTTTGACTTCAGGCAGTAAGTTTTACACAGGTTGCAGAAGGTGACTTTAACCAAAGCTGGTGCTTAGGGCATGGAACTTTGTGACTTTAATCCATATGACAAGCAAGGCACATTCCCAAATATACTTCAAGGTTTATATCCTCTAGATAAGCTAGTGCAGCTACCTTCTCAAAAATAGGATAAAAATCAGGCTGGTTTCATATGTCTCTCTCTTCTGAGTCCTGTGAGGACATGGTGAAAGGTACAGCTGAGTAGTGAGTCATTCTAGTATTCAGGGTTTCAATCAAGGAATATGTGAAATGTAAAGTTCCCCATCAATTACCAAAGATAAAGATTATTCCCCCTTGTGTATCCTGTAGAATGAGGCTAGCTGTAATATATATAATCTAATCTTTAGTTTATCTTTGTGTGCTTCAAAAATAATGATTATTTCTTATAAAGCTTCAAAACTTGCCATGAGATCATCAGTCACTTTTATCTACAGTGCAAATGCATCTGTACTTGTATTAAGAGTTTGGCACCAACTATTTAAATTACTATTTAAATACACAGTTAAAATTGTACTGACTCAGAAACTTCACACTTGGAGCCAGAAACAATTTCATAATCTGGATTGTAAACTGTCAGAGAATAGTTGTTGTTCTGTTTTTGAACTTTATAATGCAATGTCCTGGAAGAAAGTGATGAATTTTGGAGAAAATCCTTCCTTTCATCATCTTCACAAAAAGAGAGCATCTAATTACTCCTTTCCTGTCATTATCTTCAATTTGCATCTCCTAACTCTGGTACGTCTGGTGGGTTTTTGCCGAGAGTTTTAATTTTCAGAATCTTCTGAGTAAGATACAAGGTAATTTCTCTCCTGGATCAGAACTGTTCAGGCTGAACTGGAGAAATCAAGTGGAAAAAAATCCAGGATATCTGGGGGATTCAGCGATGACCTTGCTTCCACTAGCTTACACATTTAAAAACAATATTAGAAGTCCACGTGGCATTGTGTTTCTAAGAGCATTTTTCCCTACACAGTTGAGCAAAGTAACCTAGCTCTAAGTTTAGAAAAATTTATTTCTGATAAGTAATTCCTACTTTATTGAAATTCTTTTAAAATTATGAAAAAGCAGTAAAGTCTAAAAGAAAAGAGAAGGCTTCTGCAAGATGCAATTATATTGTCTCTCTTTGTCCCTCTTTATTAAATGTGGAAGATTTGAGCAACAATAATAAACATGAGAAAATGTTAGTTTTTGTATAACCCTCCATTAGCATCATAAAGGAGAATTCTGAAGAAAGATTAAAGGTTTGTTTTTTAAAAAGAAAAAGGTTACAGATTTAAGTTCTTTCTCCTACAAAAAAAAGGAAGCTTGAAAGATGAACATAAAGGAAAATGAAAAAGCAAAGCAGAAGGGTTTGTTCAAGAAGGGAAAGTGGCGGAATCTGCACCTGGAATGGGGGAGCCCTGGATGTACAGACAGAGTGGGGAATGAGAGGCTGGAAGGCAGTGCCACAGAAAGAGACCTGGGGTCCAGGTTGATGCAAAGCTGAATGTGAGTCAGCTCATTAGTCACTGCACCCTCCTAATGGTAATTTTCACTGAGTTTGAGAACGTGGAGGGTTGCTGAGGCCATGTGTTTAACTGCATTATGGCCAGAGGCCAGATCGTGCTCTCATGGGAAGGCAGAAGCTTCTGTGAGGATCACAGCATTGTTGCCATTGTTAAGGACACGCCATGTCATAAACTGCAATATAAAATGCCATAACTGGGTTTTCGCTCTGCTTTGGAAATGTCTGTGCTCATAAACAGTTACCAAAGACTAGGCACAAGTTTAAAGACTTTTAAAGGATAGTGATGGATTTGGAGAGAGAGTAAGCTCTGAGCAAAAAATGCACCTCCTATCCTCCCATGGAGTGACACCTCAGACATCTCAGGGTACATGACGCAGTATTGAACCATGAGGCAGTCATCTCTGGAGCCCTTTGGGTGGTGGAGGGAATACCAAAGGTAACTGTAGAAGGTAAATTTATAAACAATTGTGTGATAAATTGGAAATTTTCTGCAGTTTCCTGTTTTTTGTTAATACTCAGTCTGAAACAAGATAATTGTTTTGGACTGAAGATCATCTTAAATCCAGTTAAAAATATACATGCAGTCAAAAGAAAAGGCTTTGTATTTCATTTCTTGAAGTATTTTCTGATGTGATTACTATTTATTTACCCATTTTTGCTCTGACCATTCTTAAGGGAAGGAAGAAAACTACGACCTTAGCTTGGCTTAAGCAGTGAAAATAACCTGCAAGTCACTTGAGGGATTCTTTTAATCCACTGGGTAAGAACATGAGGAAAATTACATTGGAAGTGTACAGAGGAACAGTCATAACTTCAAGCACAATTTTTACTGTTCAAGTGAAATATCATAATGAACTTCCGTTGCATTGAAGTGAGAATTAATTTCATTCTCTATGTCCCTGGTAGAATTTTGTTAAATTATTGCAGGCCTTAGCTTTCTGCACCTTAGAAAATAATGCACCTCTTCCACTGACAATACTGTGATGTTTATAGCAGCTTAATTTTCTTTCATTATGTGATTCCAAATAGGACCTATAAAGATGTGATCTGCTCAACACTAACAATCCTTCAAAGCTAAAGCTTGAACAAATCAATGTCTTCAGGTCCATTAAACCCAAGCACAAAGCACATCACGTTCCTGGACGAAAGGATTAATTGGGGTGTAAGAGTACACAGAAGTGAGAAAACAATGAGTAATTATGGAAACTATAGTCAACCTGATTATTCCAGAAGTCATACACAGGAGGCTCTGTAGTGCTCTGGCTCTGTGTTCTTCCACTCCATTTTTATTCTGGTGCAGGTCATGGCACCAGATTGAAAATATCTTCTCTTCCTGTTATGTGGTCCAGCAGAAGTGTTTTAAATGGGTTCACAGAAACTGCTTCTAATTTAGTGCCATAGCAGTGCAGAAAGAGGAGAGAAGGGGGATTTTAGCGACAGAGAGAGGAACATTTTAAATGGTTTGGTCTGTTTTTTTAGGTTCAAACCATGTATGTACCTCACTGTGCAGAGCTGCTCTGTTCCCGATGGTTGTGTACTGTCACTGTTCAGACAGTATTGTGCAGTACTGCAGCATGTGACAGACAGAAATCTGTCTCCATGCAATACTCCATATGGTGCTGTAGTCTCCCTTCATATCCCAGTTCTCCTTTCATACCCCAAAGAGACATCACAGAAAACCTGGCAACACGATTTGCTTGGCCAGTATGGAGTGTCCTCATCAACAATGCACAGTCGTAAGTATTTCAAGGTGATGGCTGTGTCTGTCCTAGAAAAAACAGATGGAGATGAATAGTAAATAGTGCCCCTTTAGGCTGGTAGGAGGGGATTTATTTCCCTTCATCTCCACTTACGAAAACATATGATGTGGTGAAATGTTCCATTAGTTTGTCTCCACTACTCCATCCATCTCTTACAGAAGTGTACTTCCAAGCTTATTTACCAGTGACATGTGCTTCCAACTTTAAGATAGGAAAACTGATTCTGAATGATATAGCCCAGTTGAAGAATACCACATCATCTTGGCAAATATTGTTCTGCAGTATTATATCAGGACAATATTTAATATATGTTCCTTAGCACACATATAGATTTTTTGAAGTGGTTTTGGGGCTTTGGGTGGTTGTTGGTTTTGGTTTTTTTTTTTGTTTGTTTATTCATTTAGTTGTTAGGGCTTTTGTTGTTGTTGTCTGTTTTGGTATGGCTTGAGGTTTTTTTGCTTTTGTTCTTGGTTTTTTTTTTCACATTCTGTGTAGTATTATTTAAAATATTAGCAGTCAAAGTTTTTGGTTATGTTCTCTTTGTCCTTCTTAGATTCAGGATTCTCCAGCTGCTTTGTTAAATCTGGGCCATATACTACTCCTCCTTCTGTGTCACTAAAAAGCTTGAGCAGAAGAAAACAGTCACAGCCCTGCAGTGTGGAAGAGACTAGCAGTAAGGAGTTCACCCTCACCTGCCCCTTACCCTCCAGCTCCACAATAAGTTCTTCAGTAGCACAGGGGAGAGATGGGTATCAATAATCAGTCTGCTCCAACTTCATGGGTTCCCTCGTCAAGGCCAGAAGTACCTGAGCATGGCTTGCCTGTTCATTCTCTGCAGGCAGCATGAGCACCAATATCACTCTGCTAAGAATCTGGGGTTGTTTGCAGTCCGCAGAGGCAAGGATTTGGTTGTCTGAATGTCACTGTATCCAGTAATGTGCAGTAATACTGTTGATTGGGTAGAATGCAGAATCCTGCTATAATGTATTGTTCATGCATAACACTTGAATAATGGGTCAGGATCCTGTAAGATATTTCAGATGAGTAATGCCAGGAAAGTAAAAATAATTGTTATTGGAGCTTTTTGGTGATTTGAGGAAGCAGCCTATTTTACAGGAATGCAAAGAAAAGGGGTTGGCAATCAGATAAACTCCCTCGTAACGTCTTAATTTTCTTTTCAGCTTCATCTGTTTTATTTTTTTTCTCCTAAATTGTGTTATTCAAATGAAAATTCAGTGCATGACAACTAAAGCATGCATAACAATTCTTTTTCTCTTTAAAAAGGCTGAATTTTCTATTTATCCCCTGGTGCTTCAATCTATGAAAATGTTATATTAATTATGATAGATGTTGTTCCCTATTGATACTGCCTGCAGTTATGCAGTTATTGTATTCATGCATGTTGAGAGAATGCAATGCCTGCATGGATTGTGGATGTGAAAGGATCCATGCATCCTTGGTGGGCCACACACAGCCCTTTGTAAGATCAAGGTCTAAAGTGTAGTGCTCACAAGGACTTTGGTGGAACAGAGGACTTGGGAGTGTCAAAAGCTGTGCCTTACTGATGTAACAGCTGAATTAGGTCTACAGGAGAACTCTTCTCCTCTTTTGCAACTTATTCTGTACAATGAATTTTAAGTTATTACTCTTAAGCATTTCCATTAGTCTGAATGGAAACTAGCAACAATTTCTCCACTGATGTCAATCAGTATAACTTCATTACGGTTTGGGATTTTCAGAAATTAGCACAATTTCAGGCTTTAACCTTGTTATGGTAGTCAGGAAACATCAAATTCCTTTTCCAAATGATTACCAAATGCTAACAGCTCTCTGGATGTTACTGATGGAGATTGGCACAAATAGCTTTGTTCATTGTTGAGCTAAATATGTTCCTGAAATATCAAAATAATTAAATTGGAAGTTTTGTAGCATTTTTCTGTAGAGACTTGTAAATTGCTTTGTTCTCCTAAATAACAAAAGAAATTAGCTAGAAGTTTAATCATAGAACTGTAAAAGGTTGCAAATCTGAAAAGCAGGAGCAGCTTTATTGTTTTCTTTAAATAATGTCCTGTTATTGTCATTTGCATAGTTTAAAAACAAACAAGCCCAAAACAAAATGCTCATCCTCGGGTTTAAATTAAGAAAACCATTTTCATTCATTTTTATGTTTTTGAAATAATTCACTTTTGCAGGCTAATTTTGCAGCATAGTGAAGTTTGTCGTAATTGCTGCCTAGGAAGGGATACCTTTGCCAAGGTCGTTTCTGTCACTTCTTCTCTTTTATTTCTTTAACCTTTACCTCTGAGAATAAATGTCATGTTGTGGCTTAAGCACTATTATAAGCAGTAGCATGCCTGAGTGCAGCTGTAATTGAGGATCTACCTATTCTTCCTTTTGCAAAATTGGTGCAGGCTTCACAGCTAAACCCAGGTACACTGATCACAGTTAGGGGCAATGTGGAAAACTGCAATTATGCGTGGTCTCATTTTCATAAACATTATTTCGATGGGGCTATTTCAGCCCACATGTGCTTCTGAAAACAGAAGCAGAACAGTAAGACCCTGGGGTAGCACGGTTCCCATAGGCAGGAGTATTTATTTCCATGAAAGAAAGTAGATACTGGAGTGAGACAGTACTTTTTTATGACAAGAGGAGCAAGATCATATTTTATCTTACTATTCCTCTGAAGAAATCCATGATAAATCAACATTTTTTGAGGAGTAAATGTAAGTCACAGGATTCAATTGCTTCAGTGATAATTTTTGGACTAGGAGTGACTTTTGTAGAGAAGGAATTCAGGCTTTTCCAGGTATTTTCACAACAGCACAAGCAAGGTCAAAAGAAAGAGGTGAGAGTGAGCCAGGTCCACAGTTTGGTAAAGAAAACTTAACTTAGAACGGAAGCAGAGAAAAAGAAAATGGAAAGAAATAAAAAGACTTGGCAGTGATGGATGATGAGATAACAGAGATGAGATTCGACAACTGAAATCTGATCTCCTTCTGGAGTAAATAGCTGTGTAAACAGCCTTTTGGTCAGAGGAAAGGTTGAACTATATCTTTCAGACCAGAAAGGACCTGAGAGGTAGAAAATATGTTGCAGCGTGGCTCTTGCAGTCAGTAGGATGAATGTGACAGGTTGAGTAGCACAGAAAAGAATGTGAGAGGAGCAATCCAGGAAGGTGGCGAATGGAGTTGGTGTATGGCTTGGCTGTAGATGGCACAAGGGAGATGGCATTAAACAGTCAGAAGGAGTAGGGCAGATACAGCAGAAAGACTTCAAAACAGAATCTTTAAGGTTGGAAAGGATCTTTAAGATCATCAAGTCCAGTCATCCACCCAGCACTGCCACCATGTTCACCACTAAACCATGTCTCCAAGTGCCATATCCACACGTTTTTTTGAATACGTCCAGGGAAAGTGACTCCACCACCTTCTGTACAGCCTGTTCCAATATTTCTCCATGAAAATTTTTTTTCTGGTATCTAATCTAAGCCTCTCTTGGCATAACTTGAGGACATTTCCTCTCATCCTGTCACTTGTTACCTGAGAGAATAGACCGAGTCCCATCTTGCTACAACTTCCTTTCAGGGAATTGTAGAAAGTAGTAAGGTTACCTCTGAGCCTCTTTTTGTCCATGCCGAACAACCCCAATCCTCTCAGCCACTCCTCATCAGACTTGTGCTCCAGATCCTTCCCCAGTACCGTTGCCCTTCTCTGGATATTCCAGCACCTCAATGTCCTTCTTGTAGTGAGGGGCCCAAAACCGAACACAGGATTCGAGGTGTGGCCTCACCAGTGCTGAGTACAAGGGGACAATCATTGCCCTGGTCCTGCAGGTCTCACTATTCATATCACAAGCCAGGATGCCGTTGGCCTTCTTGGCCATCTGGGCACACTGCTGCATCCTCAAAAGGGAACAAACATCCGCAGCCTGGCCCAACTCAGGATAGGGATTGTAGGAAAATCAGAAATCTTATTGAGAGACAGCATCTGCCCAAATAGTGCCTGACATGCAGCTATGTTGATAAGACGTAAGTTTCCTCTTGGAAGTACTGGCTGGATGAGATCTAGTGGGTGCTCTGGGAGGCTGCAGCACTAGTTTAGGCATCAGCCAGGGCAGTGCAGCCCTGCTCAGGTTGTGTATGAGCTCTGGTGCCATTCCAACACCCTCCAGGTAGCTCCCCAGACTGCAGGCAGGGTGAGCATGCAGTTGCACTCGTTCATGCTGGTTTTCTGCATAAGGACTAAGAACTAGGAATGTGTGAGATGAGGCTGCAGAATGGTCATGGGTTCAGAGATGGCAGCACGGAAGATGGACAAGGGGTGCATGAGGTTCTCTAAGGTAAATGAAAGCAGGAGGTTATATTTTTCACAAGACTGATTGAAGTGGCAAACCTGTGGGGAAAGTAACGTGGGACAGGATTATTAAAGATTTCATTATAATAGAAGCAAGAAAGGACATGAATTAAAGCTGCTAAACTATGACATTTTCTAATTTTTAGTGCTATGGTTTATAAGTGTAGTCATTTTCTTCTGTCGTAAATTACAGTGTAGAAATAGTCATAAAACATTTTTAATTTTTTTTTCCTTGCAGGAGATGATAACATTTTAAGGGGGATCTAAAAAAATTTTAGACTTTTATCTTACTTTATTTCTGCTAATAGAACTGGCAACACTAAACAGTAGTCTGGGAAAAAGAGAAGTTTTCAAGCTCGCTTTAATGTAAGATAACTATGGCTCTCAGTAAGTGTGAAGACTGAAGGAATTTCTTAATAGAGAACCCAGTATTGCTTCAAATGTTAAAAGAAAAAATTTAGTTGCCATTCTCAGGGAGACTTTCTTCCCATAAATTTACACTTTTTTCCAAATCTTTAATTAGTTTCATGCAATCGTTCTGATGTTGTTGGAGGAAAGAAAAATAATAAAATACGTGTTGGCAGTTGCAGCTAGAAACCTTGAGTGATACAGAAAACAAAGATAAATAAAGATTCTGAAAGAGTGAAAGCTTGCTTAGAGCATATCTAGCCCAGTGTTTGTAAAACTGAGATTGTTTATTTACAGCAGTGGTGTAAAGCTTATGTGAGTCATTAAATAATTAATAACACGTGAGATAACTAGTTCCTGATCTTTGTGCCAAGCAGGCATTTAGGTATGGGCTGGCAAAGTCAGTAGCATTCTTTAAAAAAATACGGTGGAGCTATGTTAAAGGAAAAGAAAAATAATTAATATTTTTTAATGTCAGTTGATGTGGATTATGCTCTTTTAAACCCAAAAATTTCTCCAGGATTTCTCTTAAACTCAGAAGTGTTTGAGATGCATTGAGAGTGTTGGGATAGCTCAGAAATACATTGCAATGATATCCTTTTTAAAATGAGAGATGTTTTTGTTTAAATGATTGTGTGAACTGAGCTTGCAAGGAATTTTCTCCACATAGCAGTACTACACAGGGTTCCTTACCAAGAAATGTCCATTTCCACCAGTCAGAGGTGCTCAGACATGTCCTGGTTCCATATGGCTCTTGTGAGGAATCAGGAATGATTCCAAAGTCTGTAGGAGGGAAAGAAGTGGGGAATAAGAGATGTCCCTTATGAGAAATAAGATGGTTTTGACCAAATTGCTGCAGTAAAGAAGACGACTGCTGCAGAAAAAAAGGCTCTATATTTAGTTTATTGTATCTTTAGAGGCTTAAAACTTTCTAGATTAGCTAAATATTTACAACAAAATCAGTCTTGAATCTTATTCATTTGTTGGCATTTACCTTTGGTTCTAATATATGTGTCTCTATTTTTCTTGACTCAATGTATGAGCACTTGAACAAAATGAAAATGTACATGTGTATAGTTTCTTCCTTTTGTGGTTTTTTTTTTTTGTTTGTTTGTTTGTTTTTTTGTTTTTTTCAATAAGTATTTTTAATCTCACCTTCACAAGTTATAGCCAGGAGCTGGAACAGCTTCCTGTTAATGACATGTCAGTAGACCCAATAGAAAAATATTCTTGAAAAGGTATCTTTATGTTCGTTTTAGTCACAGAATTATTCTGATGTACCAAGGGTGTGCAAATTAATGAATAGTGAAATCATTTAAACATGTTTAATTTAATTTAATTTAATTTAAACACAAATAAGTGATCATGAATCTGGTGGTTTCTGTTATTGGCAAGATGAAAGCATCAGTTTGCTGCAAGAAAGAGAGTTAAAGTAGGAGCAAATTGAAATATGCTGATTTCAAATGCCAAAAATGAAACACCAAATTGACCAAGAATTTTATGCTGAATCTAGAGATACGTGCTGTAGGAAATTAAGGTCATCCTGTAGTTAGAAGGGAAAGTTATTTAGGGTTTAAAAGTACTTGCTTTCGTTTTGGCATGTCTCTTTCTTCCTGTGCAACCTTAATAAAGTCACTGAACTTTTGCTGCAAAATAATTTTCTTCATGTACAAACCAAGAGAAATAACAGTCTTTGTAAGTTTCTTGTGAAGGCAGATTAATGAAGACTCATTAAATGATTTCATATCATCAAGTGTAGTGTGAAATGGAACATACTATCAAGTAAAATATATTTAGTTAGTATTGTCAGAATCAAAGTCTAAAACATTACTCATATGAAAAAAGCCCCATCTCCAGATAGATTTCAGGTAATGGCATATTGCTACATGCAGTTGTTTTAGGTTTTGTTTCCACCCTCTCTCTGTAGTAATTTCTTGCTATGTGTTTCAATACATGTCACTATACCTATGCACTATAATCCTTGAGCAGGGTGTTTTTGTTAAACCCTAAATTTGTAACGCTTCACAATATTGTGGGAGGACTGTGATTTTTTATTATTTTTGAATTAAAAACATGATTTTTACTTTAATGGTTATGGTTAATAAACATATGATTTCATATCTTTCAAGAGGGGGATCATTTATTGAGAAAAATGCTGAAACATTACTTACATGAGTAATCTCAGCTTCATGGTAGTCTTACTCCATTACGACAGTCTTGGGGGAGAAGGTATTTCAGGCCTCTATTAGGTAGTTGATTTTGATTATTTTTCATGGAAAGATGGTGAAAAAAAGAGGCAAAATTAAAATAAATCAAAATTTTTAGACTTGCTATCAGTACAGGATAAGATCCATTAATAATCCATAGCTCAATATTAGTTTTGGCACCCAGAAGTTTGGTTAAATGGCAGCTCTGCAGTATATTTGACCAAGGTCCTGTTCTTATCTCTTAACTTACCTGAGTCAAAGATTGGAAATTAAATTTGGTGATTGTAAGTTTATTATAGGCCTTAGTGGATTTCTACTTCAGCTGAGAGTATCTCTGATTATTATTCATTTAATTTCTTGTTTATAATTTTAAATGTGTAAACAGAGGTTGATGGAACCATTAGAAGTGTTATGGATTCATTGTATGTTCATTGCACTGAGAAATGTTTTATGAAGTATCCAGTTATTGGCACGTGCCCATTCAAGCAGAATTTATATGAGCAAAAAGCATCCCTGTTTCTTTTTGGTGATTTGTTTTGAACAATAATGCTTAGTCTGTAGATAAAAATATCTTAATTTGGGCTATGGCACAAAAAGCATTATAGCTAACTCAGTGACTGAGATGTCAAGGCCCTCAATTGCACATCTCTACTCTAGGAGAAGGTAACAGCTGAGGAAAACATGAAGTATCATTTCAATGGTGTATCGCATATATGTGAATTTTCCAGTTTTATTTTCTCCTTTGATAAGAGAAGGTAAGATTAGTGCATGACTCAGCTGAACTCAGATAAAGCTAGAACAGGTTGATGCAAACAAGAAACAAGAAAGCAAAGCCAGGCTGAAGGATACTTTGACAAATTAGCACAGAAAAAAGTAATGTATGTTCACACATTAAAAGTGTATACTTTTGTTATTCTCAGATTTTCTTCAAAGATGCTCTTTCTGGAAAAAAGTAAGGAGCTCTACTAAGTGAGTTAACTTGGGAAATTTCATAGCCAGAGGGTTCAAGCTTCTGTAAGTTGAATATGTAAAACTGTCCAGAATTTTCTTCAAGGCAAAGGGAAAAGAAAATAAAAAAGAGATTCAATGTTTAACTACAAAAAAAAAAAAATCATAATATGTGAAGAATCATAATAAGTGAAGAATCTACAAGGAACAGCAAAGATATTTATTGGACAAGAAAGTAAGCTCTGTTCTAGGGTGTAAAGTAAGACTGGGAAAAAATAAAGGTGAATTAGACCTCCAGAGAACAAAAGAAAAAAATGAATTATTTCACCACCTAAACAGAAATTGAATAAGGAGAGAAGAGAGGCAGTTCATTAGGAGGAGGTGATTAGGATTTTCTATACTCCAGACAAAAAAAAAATCCAGTAAGGATCATTTAGAACTTAGTCATAGAGGAAAAATGACTAGTGAGGAAGTGTGAAAATTTGAGGGATTTTGTTTTTATGAGTTTTTGGTTGGTTGGTTGGTTGGGTTTTGTGTATGTCTTTGGTTTTGTTTTTTTTTTTTAATAAAAAAATGCTTATTGCATCTGAGATATGGGCAAAACCAAGAACTTGACTTGGGATGTCAACTGAAATATTGTGGAATTGGAATATGAAATTGGAAATTTGACATCCAGAATGTTTAGTTCATTTATAACATCACAAGTAACACTAATAATAGCAAATATAGCTCATTTTAGGAGAAAAACACCTTTCAGGAAACTATTTCTTTGTTTGCTCACCTCTTAAGAAAGTAACAATATAATTTTTAAGTGTTGACAAAGCAAAGTCAGAGAGATGAATAGAAAATGAGACAAAATGCAACAAAAAGGTTTAAAAGGTCAAGCTTATCTGATAGTTATTTGATGGAATTACTGCTTTTATCAGCTGAGGAAGTGCACAGAATTAATCAGTCTGTAATATATTGTGATGTTTGGTATGGAGAGATGAGAAAGAGTAAAGCTGCTATATAGTAGTTTGTCAAGACCTCATCTGAACTTTTGTGTAATATTTTGCATGTTCAAGAGGAATGTAAAATTGGAAGAAGCACTTAGAAGACATAAAAAGCTGCTCGGCAGAGCAGAGTGCTTGTCTTACTGAAATAGCTTTGCCTAATTACTTTTGCAAAGTAAAGATCAGTACATAAGAGGAGTTTTATTCACCCTGTATAGAAAGACTCAGGAATGAATACCAGAGTGATAAAAAGAAATTTTTAAGATAAAAGAAGTTAAAGAAATGGATAAAACCTGAATATGAGTCTATTAAGACTGGAAATTATTGACACTTTTGAAAATCTGATGGGTTTTGGTTTTAAGGGAGCAAATTGAAACTAATTTTAAGTACATGAATGAGGCTAGCTTGTGTTTTCCCTGGGATTGTAAACTGAACTTGGTAGAAGGAATCTTCTACCAAGAGCTAATCACTCCTATCCTGTATGTGATACAGCCATTCACATTCAGTGATGTGTTTGTGTGCTACAGCCCCATTGACAGGACTGAGAGTCTTCTTGATATGAGTTTATGTTTTATTCCAGATTACCAAAGCATGTCAGTATATGCTTCAGTGCCAGTGAAGTCATGGGTTATTGAATTTAATTACTAAAACATGTATCTCTGTATAAAAAATACTCAGAGAAAGAAACTGACATTTTTTTGTTTAAACCTGGATATAGATAATTCTATTGGTATTTTAATATTATAAAGATAGAATTTTAACTGTGCAAACTCTGATGAACAGTGAAGGATTTCTCCTCTCTTCTTAAAAAAAAAAGCTTTTCCTCAGATCTAATTCAGAGTTTTGTGATTGTCATCAGTTCATGCCAGCCAACAAAACAGTGCTGATGCTAATCCATGATATAAAGCCATTATTATAGTATCAGAGGTGTAAGTATCTCTGTGAGCTGAGTGTTTATATGCTGATATGATATGTGTGAGAATTATGGTAAAATTATTCTCAGTGTAGTCAGTACTGTAATTTTGTGTGTGTGTGTAATGTAAGTGAGAAATAGAGGAAGGAATACACAGATGTATCTACTTTTATGATTTAGCAGTTCCTGTTAAAAACAGGGACCTCTTCAGGTTAGGGTAATCAGTGGGATACTCAGTGAGAAATAAAAGGATAAATGCGACTTTGTTTTCTCTGAAGCTTTCATTTCAGAACATGGTGACTTTTTTATTTTGCTATCTATTAGATTTTTAGTAGTTCGTTGCTCCACAAAGGATCTCCATGCACAAAGTGTCATGCAAACTGTTATTTAAAGGCTGTTGTTGATTTAAAAGCATTAAATAGAGTAAAAATATAACAAATCTAGACAATGGAGTGAAAGGCATGTTTCAGAATGAGGGAGAATTCATAAACACAAACATCTGTTCTTTCCCACATCAACTGTTTCTAGTGAAGAAACGCTTCTTCTTCACTAGAAACACTTCTTTGCAGAAGAAGACAAAAAATTGTCAATCCAAAACTGAAGGGTAGTTTGTATAGCAGAGTTTGCTACCAAAAAAAAAAAAAAAGCTGATATGTTAAACCTTTCCTGACACTAGAGGAGAAATTATGTTTATCGTATTCCCTTCCCACTTCCTCATGTGTGTGTGTCTAAATTGATTTAGAACATAACTGTACAAGTTAATTGTTAATAACTTTTTTTATTTATGAGAAATGAGCTCTACAAAGCAGATAAAACAACACTTCTGCTATTTAATGTCATCTCATCAGTACAGAAGTGCAGAAGGTCACCCACTCAATGCACCGACTATCCTCAAGGAAAGAGATTTTGCAGAACAGAAGTAGCTTCAAACACATGTTCAGTGTAAGACAAACCATGTACAGGAAAAGGAATGTGACTGCAGTCATCAAATAGATTGCATAAATACACTTAAACCTCCAGAAGGTTGTTTGCACAAAGACTGTCACAACCTAAAAAGAAAACAAATTTTTGTCAATGTCATGATACAAGAGGTAAGTACCTTGATAGTTTAATAGAATTAAGCTTTTTTTTGTTTTGAATAGAAACCTTTTTATCCAGAACTCAAGAGCAATAAGGAATTTTTAATTGACAGTATTGAATTAGGTGTCTACTCCTAGAGTTTCAGATGCGAAAGTCTCAAGAGAGAATTTAAAGTAGTGATTCTCTTTAGGAGTAACTGATGAATGGGTGGCACAGTATTTTAAGGCTATTTAGGTCATCAGCATCATCCAAAGGGTGTACATCACCCAACATAACTACTTTCCATAAAGAATTACATAATTACTGTCTTTATGGAATGGTCAGTACTAAAACTTGTTCATTTCAAACTCTGTAAGTCAGTTTCTGGTTACTGAAAATTAAAAGCCTTGTGGTTTTATATTTATTGTTAAAAATAATTTCTCTATTGGTTATATTGTTACCTGCCATCAAAAACATTAGTTTCTCTTCAGTGCTTGTGGGCAGACTTTACATTGGCACAAAGCAGATGCTAACCCCTTCTCTTAAGTGCGAAAAAACCCAGAAACATCAAGAAAGGGCCTTGGCTGCAGAATCTATTCACAGGAAATTTTACATTCTCTATTATGAGAAAGTGGCAGCATTGCTTCTGTATTCCAACTGTGCACATTCAACCTTTCTGTTAAAGTTCTTTATCTTTGAATAGTAAGTTTTGGATATATTGTGGCATCATAGAGTTTTACTAAGAAAACCAATCTAGAAAGTCAGCAGTGTCACACCTATTTATTCTCATTTTAGCTTTCATACTGATTGATGCTTGAGGTGTTTTTCTGATTTGAGATTTTAGAATTGCTCAATTATTACAGAAAATTCTCAAAAATAATGCCTGATTTATTACAGTCTTTCAAATGAAAGCATTTAAAATTTCTTTAGAAGCTATCCAGAGGGCCTTCTAATGATCTTTAAACCATATGTGTTTTTCGAATAGATTCAGAAAGATACTCAATGAGTTAGGCAGGAATTTCCAAACTATCTGACTCTGTTATCACCCACCAATGGCAGTGACAGCTGCTATCATTGTAGCATTTATGCACTGAAAGAGAAGTGTAATCTTCCTTCTCACTTTCTAAACTGGAACCTACATATTATTATCTTCTCATTTCCCTTATGTGCTTCTCACTCTCCCTCAGATTTTTCCTCATTCCTGAAGGAGCCCCAAATCATCCTTTCATTTCTTTAAGGAACATCCAGTCTAAGCCCCAGTATAATTATCTCAATACAAGCAGAGCTGAAGTCTGTTGTATTTTCCAGCTGGTATAAGCATGTCACACTGACCTGTTTCTACACCTCACCCGAGGAACTAGTCTTTTTAGGTAATAAAAATTTTGTTCCAAGTCACACAACTAAGACAATGCAAACATCTAATGGGCAGATTTCCTTACAAGAACTTCTCATCTATGTAAATGTTAATATGTGTGGAATTTATTTATTACCAGTTTTGAGCTTGTCATGAATACCATGTTCACAGCCTGCCTTCTTAGTGTCATTAGCTTTACATATCAGACACTACTAGGACTTTTCTTTCTTTATATTTTGCTTACCACTATAATAATAACCCTTTCCCTCACAACCTCATTTTGGGATTCCAGATCTCTCAGTGAGCACTGCTTCTGTCAGTACCAAAGTAGTTCTTTGGTCACATCCCATTAAATAGTGATGGGAACCCTAATGTTGCTTTAGTCTCACTTGTGGCCAGCAAGGCTGCACCACTGTAGAGCTGTGGTTTTGCTTTGATCTATTTCTGAGTGTATTCCAAGCCATGCATTTGATCTATTCTGACATCTACCCTGGGAAAAAATGTTCTTTTCTTTTCACCGTTTATACACACAGGCCAAATAAGCATTTTAAACACAGATGTCTAGGTACGTAAAGTTGGAGTTCTCCCCCAGAATCACTAGTCTGTTAATTCACCTCTTGTATTCATGATGCTAATTTCACTTTTCCTTTGTAAATTTTTATCTTTTCCTTCAGCTGGTATTTTAAAATATTCGACAAAGGTAGTTTGTTTGAAAATTAAAATCTTTTATACATCAAATTATCAAGAAAACTTAATTGACATTGAAGTATATATGAAGGAAACTGCATTACAATTGATTCTTCCTCAGGACATTTTTCTCTAAGGTGAGGTTGGACATGCAAAAGAAACCCTACAGCAGCGGGGTCCCAGTGCTGCGTTACTTGTAGTGATTTTTGCATTCAACATTTTATATGAAACCTTTTTTATATATTATGTGACTGATCTTCAACTGTTTCTAAGTTAATTCCAAAGGGGGCTGAAGGAAACCTTTGTAAAACGAACAGAGCGGATGTTAAAAAACAGGCAAGGACTGAACTCCATTCAGTACTACAGAATGTAGATGAGAGCACATGGAGCTATTTTGTGGCTAATTCCTCAACAGGTGAACAACTTGCCACCACTTCCCTGCCCCAAATGAGGTGGAAAAAAATAGAAAATGTTATCATCACTAGTGCTGTTTTCCATTGACTCTTGTTCTATGGAAAGTGAAACTGCCTGCAGTTGAAATTAATGGAGTTTGTCTGCTCTCACACACATCCGCTCAAACTCCTTGGATCATACTTAACCCTTAACTTATTTTACATTTCTTCATAGCTCCCCAAATGTGATAGAGTTGCAAAGCTATAAAACCCAAGGTAAACTCTCCCTTTAAGTCTGGCTTTTCTGAGATATGCTCTGTGCAGAGACATCCATTTTGGATGTCAGAAAACACCCTATAGCTAAAGAGACATTGACAAAATCTGTTTGTCATATTCAAGTAAAAAGAAATTGTCATCCTTTTACCATGAGGTAAAAATGAGCAGGGGAAAAAGCTGAGTTAAGTATCTTATTGTATGCTAATAAAAGCCTGAGATTGCAAATATTTCAGCTACGACTCCAAGACTTTTTTGTTCTTTCCTAGTGAAGACTTAAAGGATCTGTCAAGCTGCTTCTGCCCAACTGAATCTCTTGTTTTCATACAGTACTCATAACAAGACATTGACATTTATTACGCCTTCTGAACTCCACTGTATACAGCTGATCATAAAGATTACACCGCCAAAAGTGTAATTAATATAATCCTGATTTAGTTCCTGTGCATACCCTGATTTACTGCTGCCATTTTCTTTGAGTCAAATGAAAAGAGAATGCTTGCCATAATTTAAATAATCTGAAGTTATGTACAGCTGGTTTTTATTAAGTGTTTGCCAGCCTGAATAATGACATGCTTTCTTTGGCGTGTCATAATAAGGCTGTGGTAAAATATATACATTATGATTACATGAGTTAGTAACCAAGGAAACGAAATTGGTATTGTTCCAGTGTCCTCCAGGACATATATAATTAAGGGCCTGTCAGGTTTTCTGAGAAGGATCTCCACTGTCTCAGGACTTAACAACGTCCTTGTGAAATTCTGATATACAGACTGAAATGTACGAGGTGAGAGAGCATGTACTGCATCAAATGTAACACACTTGTCTTTTTCTGTGAAGGTGTTCATCAGCAGACTATATACACAGTTTTTATATTTGTCAATTTGTCAGTTTTTGATGTCTTCTCAGTTGCTCACTGAAAGCAAATGCCTCAAAAATAAAGTCTTCCATTAAAATTGAAGCCAACAATTTCACTGAAATCAGAACCTGTTGGAAACATTGGGCAACTTCCCTGTGGATAAGATTGTAGGTTTAGAATTATTTTAGATGTTCTCTTTTTAGATGTTTTCTACATTAAGACTTTCTTTTATTTCACCTAACTTTAGGTGAAAACCCAGTGGGGTTTTACATGTACCCTACTTGAATTTCAGTCCTATGGGCACCTTTTGTCAAGACCGAAAGCAAAAGTATCTTAGGTAAGATTGAATTGTATATCTCTTTGAAGACCCTTAGAGAAAAATCATATCCACTTGAATACCTGAACCTAAATTAGATAGGGAGTGCCTTTTTCCACTTTCTTTTTACACTTCTTTAAAGCTGATGCCTTTTTTTGTTTTGAAAGTCCCTTTATCTCTCCATTTCAGTTTAGTCCAGCTAACGGTCATCTTCCTCTTTTAGATACTTTTTAGAAAAGTATCCTATTCCTAACAGCCCTGGTTACCCAGTCCATTTTGCCAAGGGTTGTCCACAGAAGCCCCCTACAGATATTCCCCTGTTAAGGGCCTATATTGACTGGGGACAGGTATGTAACAGTGAATGCTTCTATTTCTACCCATGGAGTTCTAAAATTTTCTTGTCTTAGTTTTATGAACTCTTGCAATCTGATTTTTTTCTGATTTTTGTTTCTGTCATGTACTAACTGACATACAGTTAAAATAGTGACTTAACGCTTCCCTCAAAGCAAGCAGTTGAAACTTGACAGCTTCATAGTATTTCTGATAATTTTAAAAGAGCACATACTGCAATTCAGAATTAGTTTGCTGTGAGCCACAAATAAAATATTGATGAAATATGCTCATAATAAGAAATCTTAGAACATCATTTTTCTCTAACTGGAAAGCATAGTGATTTCACACTAATCTATGCCACTGGGTAAGTTTGGGTACTATGCAAAACTCGTCTTGCACTAAGGAGTAAATCATCTGACATTGCATCTATTTATCAAACATATGGTTGCAGAAGAAGACTTCAGAGCACAGAAAAAGAAAACACAGCTTTGTCTCAAGGTGCTCATTTGTCTAAACAACAGCAAACTCTGCTTTATTTTCCTATATTTTCAGTGATCAGAAATGGCATCCTGGTATGAAATGGATCATGCAGTTACTGAACACACAAAATGCCCAAAGTCATTGGGTCATAGCACCTAAACTGATGTGTGGACAATCCTTTCTCTTGCATGAGTCTGAAGCAGGATGCCCAGAGTTTGCTTCCAGTAAGTTTAAGTGATTTCCCCAGTAAGTTCCTAAAGAGGTAGAGGCATAGCATAAATATGTGTAATGTTTGTCATTTGAAATATCAAAAATCAATACAATGATCCAATAGCTTCTATGTTGCCACGTATGGAAATTGTTCATATTTTTAGAGGTAAGAAGTTCCATAGTTTTGGGACTTTTTGTCAACTTGCATTTAAATACAGCGTCGTTTTTTGTAAAGAACCCATTTTTGGGTTTTGAAGTATGTAGACAATTGGGTCTGTTATGAACTTTCAACTGCTTGTTAGCTGGCCATGATGGGAGTTGCCCATCTGCAATCAAACACTACAGAGCAGAATCAAGGTTGCTTCTGGCATGCAGCAGAGACCAACATGAAAAAAAAGGTCGTTACTACTTCCACACACTATATCGTAAAGATGCAAGCACGTTAATATTATTCTGTCTGCATGCTCCACAGTTGCATGAAAATAATATGGCACAGCACAAACATTGTATCATAAAATTGTTCTGAAACCTCCTCCAAGCTGTTGTCATGGCAAAGGAATCTATTGAGAATGCTTTTAATTCAACAATGTTTCAGTGAGCCTTAAAAATGTGAGTTAGAGCCAGATAGAAAATGTTCATGAGTGAATTACCACCTGGCATCGTCTTGTCTCTGTCTCGTCTCTATGTATTTTGGAGACTTTTTTCATCATAACCCCAGTACTAGGAATATTGGAGGGTGAGGTCCTTCTGCTTTGTACAGTGTCCGAGGTAATTGCTGGACAAGTTGCAGTGTAATAACAGTGAGGAAGAAATCACTCCATTGATGCCTCCAGTCCTTCTATAGTGTGTGGAAAATGTTGCCACACTGGGAGGCTCATTCTTTACATCTCTGAACCTGCAAGATTTAAAATTATCCCTGTTTGGACTCTTTTATGGCACAACTGGAGCAATTTCAGATTACTTCTGCTTATAATTTCAATTTAGGAATAATTTCAAAATAATCTCCTTGGAAAAAAAGTTAAGAGCATTAATTTTCTCTGTAATTTTCACTGTTTGTAAGGAAGAAAATAAAGAGATGATTGGTCATTCATCTGTTCAGTGTGGCGGCTGGCATCTCTGTGCCAGTGAACACAGTTAGGGAACAGATATATTATATAAGCATTTCAGAATCAGTAATAACACTAATTAGTTTTCTCTTTTCCTGGAGAGAAACCTGAGTAACCCATCTTTGTGTCTGTGCAAAAAAAAAAAAAACAGTTTAAGATCCAACTGCTGGAAATAGAAATCTGAAATATTCAGATTGGAAATAAAATGCTGCTTCCCAACAATGAAGGCAATATGCCACTGTAAATTTCTTAGAATAACTGATCAGAGAAAATTAGAAGTTCATTTTTACTCACAATCAATAGTAGCAGAATCACAGAATGGCTGAGGTTGGAAGTGACTTCATGGACGTCATCTCCTCCAAAACCCCCGCTCAGGCAAGGCTATCTGGAGCCGGTTGCCCAGGACTCTGTCCAGACTCCATCACCTGGAGTCCTTCAGGTCCTCTCCTGCCAAGCTACTTTCTGGATGGGTGTGCCCCAGAACTGGTGTGTGGGGTTGTTCCTCTGCACTTCTCCTTGTTGAATTAGCCATCCACAAAAACTGGGAACCTTTTTTAATTTCTTTAAGTACAAGATTATATTTAATTTCATAATTAGAAAGATTTTTTTTTTCTGTACATTAAATTTTTTGCTGAGGGTGCACTGTATAGGTTTGTCAATACGAGATTAGTTGTTCTGTCCTAACAAATGCCAAAAATGTGAGATGCCCAACGTGAATCAGCAAAAATGGTTTGAGTTTTAGAAATATAAATATATTTTAGTACTATTCTGATTTACTTTTCATTCATGTTCAAAAAATAGATGAAGTAGATATACCAGCTGACCAAATCTGTAAATTAGTTTATCATTTCGTGTCATGAAGTTCAAAGCAGAACAATAATGACCTAATGGTTTGGTATTGCCATGTTTTAAATGGTGGTTAAGCATTAATTAGCTTATCACTATTAACAAAGTATTTATAGGAAAATGTATATTAAAAAATAAAGTAGGTTTCAATTTTTTATTATGTTAATTATATCTCACAAAATAAGTAAATACTCTTATTGTAGTTGACTCATGTTTTTATTTTTTAAATTTCAACTTTAATTAAAATTTATCCATCAGATGGAAATTAAAGATGTGATATCCTGTCTTTTTCCTTCCAGGAGACTGGAAGTGTTGAAGGCAATACGTAGCAGCTCTCAGCAAAAATACATTATTTACACCTGGTTTAGAAGTAGTGAGTCTTAGACTCCTGTTTTTAGATACGTAAGAACATACCTGAACACAGAAGGATGTTAGGTTTAGCCGTTTCAGTAAAAACAGAAATGATCAGAAGCGTTCTCGATCTTAATTACTGATGACCCCATTAATGACCTGGAAAGTAATTGCAAGAAAAATAGTATTCTGCTTTCTAATCTGAACCCTAGTTGAATTGCAACAGAGTGCATGGCAGAGAGAACTGGCAATTTTTTTGAGTGAGGAACTGGATTTTGACAGCAACTGTGGCTCTTCCAGGTCAACGAAAGATGTCTACTAGACATGTATAAAGATATCCTGTCACCAGGAAAGTGAAAAATAAATATGAACTGAATGGGCAGCAGGACAGTTTGAAATTGAATGCGTGTAAGAGCAGTGAAAGCAATGAGAGGATAGGTAAGTGATGAAGAAAAAAAGGCAAACTTGTAGAATTCAGTTATTCTACTTGAGAGAGAAAGCAACTTAGAAGTGTGGTGAGGGCATTATCTGAGATAACTGCATGTCAAACAATTCTCCCAGTCCTTGTGATACAACAGTACATTCTTTTCTTGACTCTCCATTGGCATGTAACCCGGCCCTGGACCAAAGGAGATGAGTTAAATGGATGCACTGGGAGATCATGATGAAATGAGCATTCCTGCAACGGGTGTAGTGATCAACCTCTGCTCGCGAAGTGAGCTGCAGAAACAGATTTAATTGAAAAAGCGCGGTACTAAGCTAAGAATCTCTTTGTTGTAAGGAAATAAAATTTCTTGGTGTGGTTGCCTGCGTATCTGTGCTATGTGTATAAAAATCCCAAACCAGTAGGATATGTGCCCCGAGTACCTCAGTTGCACACTAATTGGATCAAGGATACTGTGGTGCAGGATAGCGAAGAGATTATTGAGTTTGTAACAAAGCAGTTCTGTCATGCCTTAAGTGACTTAGAACACCTGATTTCTACAATACATCAGAAGAAAAATTAGTATTGACTTAATCCTAATAAAAATGCAGGCCTTGAAAAATAGTCGAGTGTGAGGAATAGTATCCACAAAATAATTAACTTCTCTTTATGATGAATCACAAGTTAAAACTTCCTTTCTGTCGCCTCATTTTTAAAAATAGGGATGTCAAGGAAATGGGGGAAGAGTTAAAAATTATACCAGAAATGAGAACTCAACTTCGTGTTTAGTTAATCATAGTCATAGAAATGTCACAAGTGAGCAAGCTTTTAAATGGTCAGGAAGGCACGAACAGGAACATATCCTTGTGGAAAGGACAACGTTGTTTTGAGTGGGGACATTATTTGCTTTTTCCTAAGTTAAGAGAACTTAATAAACTCTAAGTAGACTCATCTGTACTGAGTCATTTATTATTTTTAGTTGCTTCCTTAGGAAAATGAACAAAATGTTTGATGGTTTTATGATGTTGAAATGTCTTGTTGTCTGACGTGTCTGATACAATTTTTTGTTCTTGAATTTCTGCAAAGTTATAGCCTACTTGAACAAAAATGTGTGGTGGAGTCTTTTATTTATAATTTCCCATATTTCCAGTAGTCGGGCATGGCATTTAATAATATTTTTGAGGCTTTCTGGTCCTTTTTGTCCTTCTCAACTCACAAGTATTACCAAGATGTATACTAATTAGTAAAGAGACTTTTCTCCTTCATCAGAAGTAGCATAAAGCTTCATTTAAGGGACGTGGGGGTCACAGAAGCAGTGATACTATCCAGGGAGATGATAAACAGGAGCAGTGGGTATGGACATTCCATAGTGTTCTGGGTAGGAATCCCTTCCAAAAACACTCAGACCCACTCTTTGGTCTGCTGACAGTGCTACCTTGAAGGGAGGCTGCAGTATCTATGTCCTCTCCAGATGTACTCATGAAATTTTAGATGCTTTAACACATGGTTCCCCTCAGAGAGCACTTTGCTTTTTTTCTTTCCTTGTGTGCCTATGACATTTCTAGGGAACTTTTAACAGCTTGAATTCTGCTTTCAGCTGTCTCTGAGAAAGCCCTATTCAAAGGGGCAATTTCATGTGTGTCTTTTCTCAGTAATTCCTAAATAGCCCACCAACAAAATCTAAAAGCAATGCATGCAAACAGCATTTGTCCCAAGATTATTTGTATGAAGATTGTGTTTAAAGCTACTGTTTTCTAGAAATGTCTGGAGTACAGAATTTTTAAATATAATGCTTTTTATATTTTCCCATTTTAAATGTCTCTTAAGGTAAAGTGTTTCAACTGTAAAAGTGCTCCCTTGATTACCCTGGTCAGACTTAGCTAGAGAGATGTGAGATGAAGGGTACATCCACAGGTAAAGGGAACAGCAGTGCCTTCTAGATTAAATACCACAGAATACTGATGCTATCAGACAGTTTGCAGGTCTCTTGCTTTTTGTACCCAAAAAGTAAAATAAATTGTGCAAGGTGGTGCCTACCATCTTCAAGATTAGATCCAGTATTTTCATAATCACTGTGCATAAAGTAGTGCAGAAAAAAACAAGCAGTAAAGAGAATTAGAAAACTTATGAGCAATAGGAAAAACAACCATGTGGGTACTAAAAATACTTTAATTAAAGCCAATGGAATAACTATGGAATTTTTTGGAAAGAAAAATTAATGAAAAATCTTAATTCCTAAGCTAAAGCCTTCAATAATGTCACTTTTATTTGGTTTTAAACTGAACGTGTTTTTAATAGGCTCCACTAGAAGATTAAATGAAATATTCCATTAAAAATGTTCTTTTATTAAATGTTTATTTTGGGGTTAGATTGCAATCTGTTACAAAGAGCAATTCTTCCAAAACTGTCAGAGTAGATCATGCAGGAGTTTGAAAGATGCAGAATATTTACTTAAGAGGAAATGGCCTAAGGAATTATTGCTAATTTTAATTAAGTTTTTTGCATACCCAATTGGTCTGCTATATCTGGACGTCCCTAGAACTACTCGTTTCCTGCAGAACACATTGCTCAGTGCCTGCAGCAGTCCCTTCTGGTAATTCATTCACAAAGATTGCTTGTCATTTGATCTTTATTAATGCAAAATGGAAGGAAAAATTTATTTATAGTATGGTTAACAGAAAGTATTTGGTGAAAAACTAATTATGTGTGATACTGTGTATTCAGTGAACTTATTACATTCATAATTTTTTGGTCTTTGCTGCTTGTGTATCAAATGAAATATCCTGGCAATTTCTCAGTGATGTCTACATGTTTTTCTTTTCATGTAGAAAGTAATACATTGGCTGTTTGAGAGGCCAGCTGAGAATATTAAACCACAGAAATTTTACTTCAAAGTGACCTGCGTAGCCCAAGCTGCACTCAAAGACAGTTTGCTAACTGACCTGTGCAGTTTATGAAGGACATGAACTTGCTTAACGTGCCCTGTAATAACCACTAATGGTCTGTTCAGGGTAGCTAAGGCGTTCTCCTCTTGTCCATCTCTACATCACTGACCCTTTTTAGAAAATTGCTAAGACCTAAAGATCAGTTTAGTATTGCTGCAAAAAAAGTGAAAAAAAAGCCCCAATTCTTACCCAAAAACCCCTGCAAACCAAGCCAAAAAACCCCAACAACCTCCCTCCCAAAAAACCCCAACCAAAACAACCCAAAAATTCTCTATCCCTTTGCTAAAGCTGTATTTCAGTCAGGGTAATGATACAGAAGAACAAGAGTCCAAGCTGGGCTGTTATGTTGTGTTTTTTTCTGTACACATAGTCTGTTCAGTAAATATCCTTAATCCAAAGAGCTACAAAACCACAGGTGCAGGGAGATTATGAGAAGTCTCTGGGTAATTATCCAAAGCATTGGATTTGGGTTTTCCTGTTGTCTCCTTTCAATGGCTATAATTAGACTGCTTATTTTACAAAAAGCTTTTTAATGAGCTTCCCATTCCAGTTTACCTGGCAGGTACCCGGTTTATCCCAATAGATTTCTGATTACCTGCAGTGAGTTGAAGGGAATTGACTTGCCGAAACCACGCCCATTTTCTGACCAGGGAACCATTCTAACTCAATGAAGATAAGAGATCAAGTATCTTAAAAGAGCTTAAAATTCAGTAACTACAAATGATTCCTCCTGCTGGTGAGCAGCCCTTCCTGGAAGCCAGGAAATTGCTAGACACCTTGTAGTTCCTCATAGGTTGATTGTAAGGAGTTTATTGCCATGGCAATCACTAATTCTTTTCTCCCAAGTGAGGTGCTGTTTTGTTATAATCATTTGCTGCAGCAGCAGACAGTGAAGGTCACTTCAGAGAACCAAGTGGGGAATAAAGTGCACGGTTCTTTGGATATAATGCCTTTAATATAATGTCTTTACTCAGATCTTTTCCCTCTTTCTTCCCAGCTTAGGTGGGAAAATCTCATTTCTTTCAAAGAAATGGTTTTAACTTAGTGTTCGGAACTTGAACTGGACTATTTTTGTTTGGAAAGAGTGTCTGATTGATAAGAGATAACAATGCACAATGGGAAGAAGGCAAATCAGCACAAGATTCTTTTGGGGTCAAAAGTGTTGCTTCCATGGATACGTTTGTTGTGCAGTAAGTTCTCTGTGTCCATGACAATGTAGCTTTTTGGTTTTCTGTGTTTATAGGGATCTGCCTGAAAGACTGAAAAATTCTATCTCCACTTGACTGAATAACTGGACCTGCTAATTCCAGTCTTCCACAGGAGGTTTTACTTTGGGTAAAACAGCTGCAGATTTTGGCAAACTCAGGCATGAGTCTACACTAAATGAATCAGAATAACCAGAGATGTCAGCTTCATCAAAGCCGATACACCAACATTCCACCTCAGAAAAATTAAAATCCTGTAGTAATAGCAAGTCATTAAAAATGCCCTTCCACAGAAGGATTTTGGTCACAGCTGTCCTGAACCCTGCAGCACAGTTGTCATGGGCACTTAATTGTGATCAAACAGCTCAGCACCGTGAGTAAGAGTTTGGCTGTTGATGATCAGAAAGTGCCTTTGTGGGTAGAGCAGCATTTTCATCAGCCTATGTGCTCTCAAGAAAACTAGACACAGCAGGATATCTCTACAGGGGAGGGTATTTTCATTTGAAGAAACAGCAGTTTCCATAATGAACATTTTTTATCCTGATGCAAAGCTAAGTGACATTGATAGTGACCTGATAACATTGAAATATAACTTGCCCTTTAAATCACAAGTAAATTTAGAACCAATACAAAGAGAAGGCGGGTCTGTTGTTAGGAAGGTTTTTTTCTCTGTCCCATGGATAGTATATTGCTTAAAAATATGCTAATGTATATAGTGCTTGCACAGTGCAGTGGGGGAGTGTGTCTTTAATGACTCCTTAACTTTAGATATGCTTTACAGTTTCAAAGAGTTGAAGTGTCTGGAAGCAAGTAGTTTAAAGAAGCAACTTCCCACTTCCTCTCATCCAATGCTTTCTCTGCTGCTATCCTATCTAACACATGCTGTGCATCTCAGCATAATTTCAGTCGGCATGATATGCAAAACTCATTAAAAATGAATAGAACAGTGTCCACAGATCTTCTTTTTACTTAAAGTACTTGTTAGATATTTTCCCTAAGGATGTAACCTGATCCATCTCAAGGTAAAGTGTTTCAACAGTGAGAGTGCTCCCTTGGTAATAAGGAATGGTAATGAGAAATCATGAAACCAGTTAGGACATTAGTGCAAACAATGTGTGTTAAAGCTGGGAACTAATTCTTCATGCCGCCAAAGTGAATGTCTATGAGAAGAGCCCTTTGGATAATACCTTTTGTCTGTTCTTCCTGGTTGCGCACAAACACGGAGAGACGCTCTCACACTCATTCCAGCATCCTGGCCAGTACTGCTAGGAACGTGAAGAATGTTCCCTTCAGAAAATAAGGATAGGATGATGGGTGGCACTCAGATTTTGTCTGAACCAGTGGGCCACTGTCAATTTCGGCATTCCTACTCCAGTTGGGAACTTAATCTTGTCAAAACATTGCACTAGGGCAAGTCCTAGGCAGGCACATATTACTCCCCTAACTTATTTTTGGTGTGAAGGATGCCCAAGAGCATCTCCGGTTGGGATGGACAGGACACCAGGGCTGACCATGGTGTGCATCTGTATTTCAGCCTGTGTGTAGGCAATGTGTGCTACCCAGAGTGTCCTTTCCCCCATGGGATATGTTGGATGGCAAGCCTCTCTCCGATGTACCCTTGCTTCTGTGAGGGCTTCCTTCACCTTTTTGTTCTAAGTCATGAGGGATTAAAAGTCCTTGAGACAAAAAGGACAGCTGAAGGAGCCTTTTTATGACTGTACTTCTCAGTTGCACAAAACCTTAAATAAAGCATCTGACTTGGCATAAGAGCTCAGTGCCACGAAAGTTACTATCTGAGAAATGTATTCATGTTTCCTGAGAAGTTAAGGGTGCAGTTATAATTGCTTTCCTTTTAGATCTAGGTCAAAAATGTCGGTACCTATCAAAGAGGTGAAGCCTGTAAAAGAAAAAAGAAAAAAAAAAAGAAAAAAATCACTACAGAGTGTGTGACTACTTCCAGGGACACCGCCACTGCCAGTCTTAAACAGGGGAGAGGTTTTGCCATACACTGTAAAGAGTATGAGCATATGTCATGGAAAAGTGGTTTTTTGAAACAAAATCAGTAGAGAGAAAATGCAGAGGTAAATTTCACTATCTAACCAGAGTTTGAATATAGTTTAATATTTCATTCTTTTTTATTTCCTGAGAGGAAGCTGTTCAAGTTCTTCATTCCAGACAATGGAATAAAAACAGCTTTTAGCCTAAGGTAATTACTCATTATCATAATCTTCACAAGAACTTCCTCAGATGGACATGAGTGTACCTGGGGATCTTTAATCAAATTGAATGGATATTTTCCTTTTGCTAATTAAAGCTAGGAAGTTTGGTGTGAAATAAATTAGCAAAATCTGGTTGTTCTCTGAAATGTCAATACAGTACTAGCACATCTTGGTCTAATTGAAACCCAGTGTATCACACATCATAATGATTCTCTAGAAATGCACATGGAAAAAGAATAGCTTTTTGAGGACTGTAGAGTATTATATTTCATTTAGGAGGTGGAAATTCATGCTGATACTGCAGAAGGCCATACATCACCACCTGTTTTGAATAAATCTCAAAAATATTCATGTTTCATAAGACACTAAAAAAAATCCATGAAAATATATTTACTCACTGTGGTTATATACAGCACAGATTTGCCAGGAGAGAGGGAGATTTCAGTGCAGTTGTAGTTCCTTCTCCCACAGCCACTGGCCTCAAAAACCGTGCATGTACTGGATACTAAATGTTTTAGGACTGTCTCCACTGCAGGTCAGCAGCAATTTCAGTGAAGTTGGATGTCTGATTCAGCCATTCAATTTCATATTTTTTTCAAATTTTCTACTATTTAAATGTTTAACATATCTGAATCCATGTATATGGAAACTCAGCTTAGATGTGCCTCTGCTTTTTCTCTGGTGCTTTTTTTTTGCCATTTATGACATACAGAAAACATTAGCTTTAGACAATACTTTCATTTCAGAAACCTAAACATCAAGATTAATTAGGCATAAGGTATTTTTGTTTTAATGTAAAATGATTGCTTCCGTAGAGGACTGTGTCAGTTTAAATCCACCTGAAAGGATAGGCATATCTAAGTAAAATCAGTTGAACAGATAAGATTAACATTGGGTTGTTTAATTCATGCGGTAGTGATATTAAGGTGAACCAAACCCTGACAAAATACATCAATCCTTAAAAAAAATGTTTAAGGTCTTAATGTAGGAGAAGCAGTTCAATGAAGATTGAGCTTAAATCTGTTGTCCTGTTGATGTTAGTTGAAACCATATACAAGTACATGGAGAATATTCTTAAATAGTTTTCAAGGATAAAATCTGTAAAAAAATGTATGGTCATGTGTAAGGTGTACAACCACCGTGCTATCAACAAGGACTGCATTTAAGATCTTAAAAATGCAAAACCCTACGTAAATATCTTCATTAATTATTCTTATAGGTATGGGCTCTCACATGTGACATAACTGGTCAGGAGAGACTGATATGCAGGTGCCAGCATAATGTGTTACTTTGATAGTATTTGAACATGCAGCTCAAATGGATTTGGGAATCTGCTAAGCTTGTTTATTTTAAAAGCACATCCAGTGTGAGGAAAAATCTCTATATGTGCAACTCTAGCAACCTATCCTTTCTTCATTAAGGTCACAGGAATGACACAGCCTCACTGATGTTCTGCGACTGTTCCTTTGCTGGTGTGCAATTCCTGTGCTGTTCCTTCTCACCTCTGTTCCTCCACGTAGATACTTGACATTCAAACTGTGTGAATGTCCTCCTGTGGAGGATTTGGGCATGGAAATACATAAAGCTCTAATAAAGCTCTAAAATTAGCCCATGACGTTCAAACTCCCTCCCAAAGATAAGGCAGTAGATTTCAACTAGTATATGAAATAGAAATTGAGCCTAGTTTCAATTTCATTGTCTAATTTCAGTGCTGAATGAAAAATTAGTAGCAGAATGAGATTAGAAAGGACCTTATGACTGCCTAGCATTTTACAGTTTTACGATAGTTAATATTCAAAGCAGGATATTTCTTTTGTCACAGTTTAATAAGTGGATTTTTCCTGCTGGTGTGGCAGTGGTTCTCATATGCCTTTGAAAATTATAAGCCTGCTCATGTATTTCTGTGCTGTCAACATTCAGGTACCAGATGAAGTTCCAACAAGTTTAGTAATTCATCCACCATCTCAAGGCACAATGAACTGTGATTGAGGAAGTGATGAATACTGCAAAGCTTGAGTGTCATCAGCCTCACTCTTTATTTTGAGTTCCAGTTAAACAATTGTCACAATATGTTCTGAAAGTAGTGAATTGCTACTAAAGATCAAAGAGATGAGTAATAGCAGAGGATCTGAAACCTTAAACTGTAAAAGCAAAATACCATGGCCAAGAAATTACTCTTCATGTTATAATGCATCTGGACTAGGTCTAATTAAAGTTGCAGATTTCTTTGAGGAAATCTGATTTTAAATCTTCCTTCACCTCAATGAATTCTTGTGCAATGACTAAAACCAACACAACTTTCTGCGTTGTTGACTAAACAATAATCTGTGTATAGGCAACCTATATATCATTGACATTTAAGATACTATTTCCATTTCAAATCCTGACTCTTTACTGAGGCTTTCAGATTATGGAATTTCTTTAAGCTTCTATTGTGAAGTACATTCCCTGGAAAATACTTTTTGTGTTGAACTGTGCACTCTTAGCGAGCTGAACAATACATTCCAAGACAACTATCAGGGAAATCTATCACTGTTTATATGTAGTTTGGTCTTCTAGTTCAATGTGTCACCGAGAGAAGACTTCAGTTTTTCAGCATAAGAACTTCAGGTCAGTAGAGTGAGTAAAAGTAATTTAGAAGTTTACTTTGCAAATTCTTAAGGAACAGCTTCAGTCACTCATCCAGTAGAGGGAACTCTAATACAGTACATGGCAGGTGACCTGGGATTGTAGGAGAGTAGGATCACAAATACAAGGCAAAGTGTTAAGTATATTTATGCTATATATCATGTGTAAAGCAAAGTACCTTCCTTATATGTGCCATTAATTATTTAGTGAGCTTATTCCAGTTTGTTTATTTCCTTTCCTTCTTTTCCTTGTATTCTGTGGTAACAGTTCATATGTGTGCCAGATTTAAGGGATGAATTGCCAATGACGGTGTCACAGCTCTAATAGTTCATAGATATTACAGATCATTTACCATTGACCAGTTGAAATTTGTCCAGAATAAAAAAAAAAAATAATTATTAGTTTTTTCAGATGCCACAATTATGTGACAAAGTGCAAAGTGGCAGATAGTAGTCTCTCTTAGAATGACTGGCACACATCCTTTGGAGGAAAGAGGAGCAATTTACAACCTAAAGACACAGTAGTCACAAAAAAACCCCAATGCTGTATTAAGCTGCCTTTTTATGGAATGTCCCTAAAAGGAATTCACTCACTTTCTTTTTTCTCCTTTCTTTTTGACCTTTATCACCTGAATATGCTTTCAGCTTATCAGTGTATCACTGTTCCATTGTTTTTAAGGCTCAGTGTCTTCCCTCAGTCATCATTCTGTCATTTACTTTCTTTCTTTTGTTGTTGTTTTCCTTAAAGACAAAATGTCACCACATTGGTTGATCACTAAATAGGTTTCTTAGAGAAAATTGTTTCTTGTTTCTTCCAAACTGCTAAAAGTCAGAAATAGATGTAACATTTCTCTGTTTCAATTTGAACCCAAGATTGTTCCCAGGTCTGTCTGCTCCAAAGAGCCTTAGTTCTTCTGCTACACTACATGGAGACATTTTGTTATTTCTACACATTGAGGTATTCTCTGGTCTTCTATAAAAGATAAAGAAATGTTTAAAAAATGCAAAACCTGCTGACGTCACTGAAGATTTTTTAAAGTTTTTTCGAATCATGTGCACCTAGGGTAGGGTATTCAATATAAAGATCTCACATGGAAAGGGATTGAATCATATGATTTTAAGGAGTATTTGTTCTTCCAGAAAGGACAAACATCCCTGCACATGTGATGTGTTGGCATTTCCAGTGGCAGCATTTCAGATCCTGTGCACAGCTGTGAAACAGAGCAAAAATCTAACCCAGCATCTGCTGTGGACTTGACAAGTGCCTCAGCCGTGGCTACTGAAGCACAGAACAGTGGCCTCTGCTCTGCTTCTGTGCATTTCCAGAATTAAAGTTGCAGAAGGACAGGCTTATAAGCTTCCTTTTCCATAAAGTGCCCTGCACTATTTTCTTTTTCAGATGAAACTCACCGTTTCAAGTGAAACTTTGCTTTCCACTATATTTAAGGTGTAGCTTTTTTTGAGAGGGAATTATTATGGGTCATCTAGGAATGATTGTTAATAAGGAAGTTTCAGGAAACTGAATTTATTTCAGTTACATAGCTACAAAAAGAGATAAGCTCAGTTGGTTAGAGCATGATGTCAATAATGCCAAGTTTTTTGTTTCTATCTCTGTTTGGGGGATTCACTTCAGAGTTGGACCCAATGATTTTTGTAGGACCCTTCCAACTCAGAATATTCTGTGATTCTGTGAAAAGCTTGATCTTTAATTCTGTTAAAATCAATACAAAGCTATTCTTTAGCTTCAACAGAACCAAGTGGGAAAATGTGCAGGCATTCTTACAATTTTTACCAGTAATATTTTCTAGTTGCAGGGGAGTATAAACTTTCAAGAAAAGTGGAAGAACCAAATCAAAGATAGATATGACATGTAGTCTTTCTCATTACTCAAGTCTTTTGCTACTTCCCTAGGAATAAGTCTAAAATGCTAATTCTAAGTTGTAGCATAAAACCTATGAGAAAATGAAGCCATGCATTCCAGAGATCAATTCAGAATGTCCTTAGGATGCCAAAAAATAAGGACGAATTAACTTCATGTTTACCTTTTAATTCATGGGCACTCTTGAATATGTACTGATATCCAGATACAGAAAAACATATCTCTGAAGCTCCAGCCTGTGTGCCTGCATAAATTCCCTGTTTTGTATTAGCTTCCTGTAGAGCATCCTCCTGTCCAATGTATCCTTCATTAAATATGCTAAATGCATTAAATCTTCCTTTAAATCTGTCTAAACACAAGGGGGAGAAATAGGTGCCTCAATTCATCAGAATTCTGTAGTGGTGTCAGACTAAAGAACATCACTTGGGCTCCCTGAATGATTACACTAATGCCAGATATTTCATTATCTAAGTTGCATGTCTAAATGAGGCATAAAGTGGACAGTCAGAATGCGACCCTTATTCAGGATACTTGTGCCATATGTTACTCTCAGGTTGGGTTTTCCGTTCTCTGGTCATTCAGGATGGCAGAGCAGGATAGCTTGCTTTGTTTAGGAAAACAGTTTAAAAAATAGAAAACTGTAAATGCATATTTATCCATCTAAACAATCTGAAAGCACCAGTCTTGACAGATACCTCTTGCTGCTGAAGTTCAAATTCTAAATGATAATATTTGTAGAACCTTGACACACCATGTCTTGTGTGTGTTTACTTTTGGGTTTGGTTCAGAATAGTTTTTACTGATTTTTTTTCCGTCTTTGTTTTCTGATCTATATCTAGAGGCAATTAACAAGTGCCAAACATTTCCGTAGCATTTTTTTGATCAAATAAGCAGGTTTGTTCTGCAGGAAGTGACTGCATTGAATTCTGTGCCTTCTCCAAGATGCTATGCACTGTAAATGCTAATTGGTGTTGACAGAGATAAAAGGTATGAAGACTTATTTTCATTAATTGTTTAAAAATGGATTGTTCTTTGTGAGAGTAGTGCTATAATGATGCAAGATTGCTTGTGTGGCTCTTGCATTTTCAGAACATTTCCCTTTTCTTGGCATTTCCACCAATTGCATAGAAAGCTTTTGCTTTTTTTTTTTTTTTGCCTTTTTTTTTTGAGAAGAATACATCTCTGTATATACAGTGGAAGACAAGTCTGTGCAATAGATTGCCTGTTTATGTTCTAGTTTCCCTGATACTGCTGGCATCTAAAATATTTCTCATTTAGCATGTTAGAAATTGATCTGGATTGTTAATACATTATTCTGAGTGATGGAATGGATAATAATTTCCTAAAGTAAATGCAGGACATATCATACAATATTAAATAGAATGTGTAGAGGGAAACATGTATAAGACAGGAAGTTAATTTTATCTCTTTTAAATTATTTAGAACACATTTCCATTTGAGTAAGGAGCTAATGGTAAGCAGCCAGGTGAAGCTTTGCACATTGGCTTATGGATTTATATTAAAGATTTCACATGGTTGATTACAGTTGAGCAAGTTTACAGGGTTTCTCTTGTAAACAGTTCATTTTATATTCTGTGTATTGAAAGGAGAGTTGGTGTTTAGGTTTCCAGTGCAAACGTGCAAGAGGGCAGAGGTAAAAGGACAAAAGGACAGTCACTGAAATACTGATTTCTTTTCTTATTAGTAGTACTTCCACCATATACCTTGGGAATGACAGATTTCTTTAATGATATTTTTCAGGACATCGATATGCTATATTTGAAGAAAACAGAGATGTTTTAAAAAAATTCAATATTTTGAGTTGTTTAGAATGTTATTAATTAGTAGATTGTACTATACCTAATATGCAGTGATTGTCAATGATACAGACAACAGGATGGCTGGATCTGATTTATTGGAAAATATTCAGTAAGTTTTTTAAAGCTGATACTCTTAGCAGATTCAATTTGTCACTGAAGCCAAAACTTAATCCAGTGTATTAATCCACATTATCATTTTGTATTAAATGTATAATTACTAACTTGTAGGGGTTTATTTCCTACTTTATATTTGTAACACAGTATTCATGGAATGTTCTGCATCAAAAGATAACTGATGCTGACCAAAGAACAGGTCCACAATTCCCTTCTTTTTGAAGTGCAAGATGAGAGAGAAACCAAATGCTTGTCTGGCCTGGCACCTTGATGACTGCGGTACCTGAATTTGACAGAGTTAATTTCCTGATTAAGTAACAGTTTTGCCTGTGGTTTGGTGACCTCACTTGGAGAGTTTAGACTAGGTGTTCCAAGCAGTAGCTCAGAAGCAGTTCTTGGTGTTTGGTATCCATCAGCAGCTATTCTTGCTCTTCACTTGGAATGCTCCTCTACACAACATGAGCCAGAAGGATGCACTAAAACTGCAAGATAAATCTGTAGAGCTTGTCATCACAATGCACCTTGAGCAATGCACCTGCTCAAACAGAAAATCCAGAGGGTGTATCTCCTCCCTACAACCCTTAAAGAAAGGCACCATAGCCCCAGGATCAGTGCATCTCGAACTCTGCAAGTACAATTTATGGGGACTGCATTAGCATGATGTTCCAGAATCTCTAGCTGATTTCAAGTCTATGTCTTTAACCATTAGTGTAAAATTATTTTCTTCCATGTGCAATGGGATTACTCTTTTGAATAAGAGGTGAGAAAGAATTCAGTAATCCTTAATCTCTGCCAACTGATTCAACCAAGCAGCCTAAAGAGGTGTGCAAATTTCCTATATATAAAATGGGAAGAGGAAAATCAGAATTTGATCAATGAATCGTGAAAGTCAAAAGGGCGTTTGTAAAAATAGCTGATTATGTTCACTTTATCTGCTTGCCAGTCTGCTTGTTCCCAAATGTTTGCTTCGTGGAAGATGATAAATACACAGTGAATTTTCTAGACATGTGTATGCAGACTTGTGCCTTAGCAGAAGGCAAAAATATGTATGTAAAAGATCTAAATTTTTCATTTTTCCATTTCTGACTTTAAATGTTTACTATGTTCAGCCTCAGCATAATGATATAGTAAAGGGGATTTATTTCATTCCGTTTTGCACCTTTACAAGATCATATACAGGTAGTGCTGTATACATCTCTCCCAGGTACTTACATGATTCCATTACTGTGTTACCTGGGTATTTCACAATTTTTATTCCAGAAATTTATGGCACCTTTGCAAGCAAGAAAATGTAATTGAACCCATTATTCAATCAGGAACTTAGGCACACCATTAGGGAATGGTTAAGGAAATAATAGTTGGTGGGTCTAGCATGCTTCAAAGTGTTTTTTCCCCTTTTCTGGTAATTTTTAAAGTGACTTTTAAATTCAGTTAAAATGGAAACTCTTTTGTATCTAGTCTGTCTAGTCTAGCCAGATCTGTAATGCAGATCAAGATTACTGTCACCTACGTTTGTACTTTTATAATGCAAATTTTCCATTTGAACTAGTTGCTAAACTCATGTTGTAGGCCCTCAGAGGGAACTGGGTGTTGAGGGCATGAGTCATCTTGTCTTATTAACCACACAGGGAGTCTGGATAACTAGCTGAGATACCTACAGAGAAGATGACTAATTAAGCTAAATCTAACTTAAAGCAGCTAGATAACTTGGTCAAGACCACATAAGAGCAGAACAGGTAGCTGAATTAGTATTTCACCATTCCTAGGTCTGTGTCCTAACCTCTGACACAACCTGTTCTTCCATGACCTTGATTACATTCTTACCTCCTCGTCTTAGTACCTGTCACTGTACAGCCATAAATTATGCAGTGAAGTTCATCCCACTGAACTTCCAATGCCTATGATGTGGCCACCAACACAAGTACTAGTCACTTCAGGCTCTGCTTATGAAAAATACATTGTTGAGGTACTTATTTCATTGGCTATCAGTGGAGATTAGAGGATCATCTCAAAAGTGAGTGTTGACATGGTCTCATTGTCAAAGAGTGTGAGCTTCTGTAACCATAAGGAGTTCATTTCAGAAAGAACAGATGAAGGCAACTGAGAAACCAGATATTTGGGAAAAAAAGCCCCACTGATTCATTTCCAGTATTCAGAAAAAATGGAGCAGGAGTCTCATGCAATGATTTTGTTCAGCTTTCTACTGATGATGCCACTGTTTGGGATTTGATCCCATTCTTTCTTCCTGAGAACAGTAGTTGCTGTGAGGAAGCATTTGTGTATGGATGTTATAGATATCATATATTTTCAGACTACATTCTTGTTATCAATCTCTTAGATCTTACATGCTCGGTTCTTTAGGTGTAGTTGAAGCACTGGGACGAAGTAATTGACAACAGGATCTATATTCCTGATGTAACTTGAAAGAAATAAAACTTCGTGTACTCTTGACAAGATTATTCTAATATATCCATTAAAAGTAGAGTCTGTAGCACACAGAATGTTTTCTACTTTCTGGAGCAGAATTGGTTTATTTCATGCTCTGTTGTTTGAAAGTAAGTTCTAGGTAAACCTGATAGGCAGATAGGTTTTATAGTTTTTGTGCTCCTGTCTAGTTAGAGAATCCGCTCAAGGTGATGCCAAGTCTTTTTTCCTTTATTTGTAGTTCTATAAATGATATATGAAGTCTTGAGACAAGAGATTTTGTTGTATTTCATGAAGGACCTTAGGTCAACCAAGGTGATGAATCGTGTGATCAGGAATATCTCTGGGAAGCCTCTGGTTTGCCGAGATTTACAACTTAGTGAAGGTTGGTCTTGTACAATGACTCAAAGAACATATAAATCAACTTAGAGAGTTTGGGTTGTGTATACTTTTCATTCATTCAAGCCCTAAAAAGAGCAGAATTCTTTTTCTGCATCCCATTTCTATCCCTGAATCTCACTGCAAATTCTGAGGCTTAGAAATGTTGATATGTGACCTGCCTTTTTATTTCAGACTATCTTTTTTTTTTTTTCCCTCTGCAAAGAGCATAACAAAGACAGCTCATACAGGTTCAGGAAATATTTTAAAAGTGTGAAAGGGGACAAGGCAGAAAACAGTGATAAGTGGAGTGATTTTCTGCACCTGGGGTTTCTGTTGAGTGCTTATTAATCACCCCTACTCTCTTTGCCCTCTGAAGTCAGTGAAACCACTCAGCTGAGTAATAGTGCAAATTTTCAGAAAAACAGATGTCAACAGGACAGTCATTACAATGAACTCAAATTAGTTATAATACCAGTGAGTAGAAATGAAAGAGTATTAATTGCAAAGAAAACAAAAAAATAAGGAGAGAATGATATTAAAAACAAAAGAAGAGTTAATAAGGGAAGGAATAGGATTGGGAATGGTGATGCTTTCGCTCATTTTGAGAATAAGCCTAATGCTCATTATCAANCCTGCCTTTTTATTTCAGACTATCTTTTTTTTTTTTTCCCTCTGCAAAGAGCATAACAAAGACAGCTCATACAGGTTCAGGAAATATTTTAAAAGTGTGAAAGGGGACAAGGCAGAAAACAGTGATAAGTGGAGTGATTTTCTGCACCTGGGGTTTCTGTTGAGTGCTTATTAATCACCCCTACTCTCTTTGCCCTCTGAAGTCAGTGAAACCACTCAGCTGAGTAATAGTGCAAATTTTCAGAAAAACAGATGTCAACAGGACAGTCATTACAATGAACTCAAATTAGTTATAATACCAGTGAGTAGAAATGAAAGAGTATTAATTGCAAAGAAAACAAAAAAATAAGGAGAGAATGATATTAAAAACAAAAGAAGAGTTAATAAGGGAAGGAATAGGATTGGGAATGGTGATGCTTTCGCTCATTTTGAGAATAAGCCTAATGCTCATTATCAAACTAGCTATTTTATGAAAATCAAAGAAAAATATGGAATTTGCAAGCTGTACTGTAATATTTATATTCAAAGCGTTAAGGATTTCCCTTTTTTTACTTTTTTCTTGTCACTTGCTGATGAAGACACAGACTACCTGTATTTCTAATGAATACAACTGTCAGAATAATGTAGCTGTACAAGCAATTAGGTCTTTGTTATGAAACAAGGTGTAGACATGTTGATTGTGTATGGGAAAGGGCAGGAAAGAATTCAGAGCTCTGGTCACAGGTAGAAGCTCCTTAATAAGGAGTTGATAGTGCAAATATATGGTCTTTAAATAAAAAAAAAAAAAAAAAGAAAAAATGTTACTAGCCACTAAATATGAACCTATCAGAAACTTGAATGAAGAACTTGAGTCTTGTAGTCCTTAGGAAACCCCAATGTGAAACAAGTGCAGACTGTTGAGGACTCAAAGGAGTTAAAGTGTTCAATATTTGCTCTACTGCAATACTAGTGAAGCTGCAGCAAACAAATTGATATTTCATATGTATAGTAGGGGGAGGGAAAAGCAAAAGAAAATGAAAAAAACCCAGCTGTATAAAAATTACTATTCCTTCTATTTAGGTCATGACTAATTAGGCTCATGGTTTTGACATTGTTTTGTGCCAAATTTTGGTATAATTGAATAATTTTATTATTTGGCTAAGGGAATAATGAAAAAAGGTCCAGTTCTGAATAACATGTAACGATATTAAAATGTTATCTGGAACCAAAAGCTGTATTATGCTGATGGGATAATAACAGTGTAGTTAGGAAATACCACATTTGTGGCTTACACCTCAATAAACAGAAGAGTAGCAAGGTCAGTTTATGATCCAGATTTGAGAGAATTAGACTCAACCTGGGCAAGTGCTGGTTCTTGTATCCTCTTCACAGAGGACATGATGTGGGATCCTTATGCTTTTCCTAAGGAACAAAACCAGGGCCTCACACTTGTGGAAACAGAAACAGCTCCAGGTTTTTTGTTGTTTCTATGGAAACAAACTCCCACTTTGTTTACGAGGCAGAGGAAATGCTTTTTAATGCATGAATTAAGGGGGTGAAGCACTGTGCAAAACAGGTGAGCCTCCAAAAATCCTAGGAGTCAAGACCAGCAAAGCTAGTCATGGCAAAAGCAGGACTTAACAAGAGCTCATCTGAGCACTTTGCTAGTTAAATGGAGGAGAAAACTAAAGCATCAGCTGCTGCTTTAGCGAGGATGGATCGCTGCTATTATACCAACGAGTGTTTCAGAGGTTCCTAAATTGTCTTCTGTCTCACACTCAAAACTGCCACGTTTGAACACTGAAAAATATTGTTTCACTTCCAGCTAAATGCGCTTTAATGGCTTCTAGACAGCCGTAAAGCTGAGCAGCAGGCATAATTCTTCCAACAGGATATAACATCCAGTGTGTTTCTTGATTACCCAACTCAGTCTGATGCTCTACAGATTTCCAGTGCTGCACACTTTTGTATAAGATATATTTCTAATAGAATGGATTCATTTACCGGTTTGGATACCTTTCTTTATGTTATGCTGTGAGGATTTATCAGTCCCCATCAATCTGTATTTTATCAACCTACCCTCTAAATTTCCATAACAAGAAATGATTTTATTTCATGATCTCCGTTAGGATGGAGGTCACATTTGGCTTTCTGCAACATTTTTTTCAACCCAGCAACTTCAGGAAGTTTGGCTGCAGGCTAGTAATTTGGTTTTAATTTGGGCCAAGTGAGAGAGAACATGAGGAAAATTATGGGGTCTATAAATGCTTTGTAGAAAGTATTTTCTTTCTTGGAATCATTAGGAAAAAAACTCAGTAATCAAACCTATGCATCCACCAGTCACAAAATCTTTACTGCTATCCGGTGAATACCTACTTTTACCTCCAATGGTCCGCAAAAAATCTGTACTAGTAGAATAGGATATCATAGAACATCTCAAGTGGGAAGGAACCCGTAAGGATCATTGTTGTTCTAGGTATGGGTATTTTACTTTACTAGTTACATCTCTGTAGTAAATTAATTTATTTTAGAGTAGTAGCGGGATAAATGCTCTTAAACAGTACCTTCCACAAACTCACTGCACAAAAGCATTTGCATAGATGTGCTCCTACTTACTAGTGTTAGAGTTAGTAATTCTGAGACTACTGTGCTGTGTGCTGCCTTGTCTGCAAGGTTCAGTCATTGAGGCTGGTTGTTTGGCTTTCATTCATACTTTTTATTCCTGCATCTTAAGTGAATTGATTAACTGCAGTGATTTTAGAGGCTTTCCTGAATGAGGTGGGATGAGTCCATTTTCTGCAATAACTCTGAAGAATGCATGCTTGTAATGTCTGGTAAAGCTCAAGCGTGTGGCAATAGATTTAAAAGGCAGGAGATGGATAAGTATCCAAAAGAATGAGGTTAGGATTAACACTGTGGCTTTTTGTTTGATTCATTCAATCAACAACATTTGTAAGAATCTGTCATGACTGTTCTTTTTCAAAGCTACCCAGTAATCCCAAAGGCAGTGGCATTTTTCTTTGGTTCAAATACAGTTATATTGTTCTCCATTCTAGCTCTCTGACATTTTGATAGCCAAATAAAAAAGCCCTCTAAACTTAGTCATCATCCTAGGGTCATGCAATTTTTAGAAAATAAGATTGGATAAAACATTAGGTAGCACTTCTACGCATTTTTGTTTCTGTCAACCTTCCAGTTCAACCGACGGGTCTTCCTGATGTGTGGTGAATACCCATTCAAAAACAAAATGAGGATTCATTTACTATGGTGACAGAAAAATGTATTAATACTGACTGTGATACAATCAAAGATGAAGAAGGAGAAGAAAGACCTGGACAACGCATACTATTGTCTGACTGCCCTGAAATTTCATCATGTTATTTGCTCCTGTGTGCTATTCAGTGGCAATTAAACCTTATTAGTTTGCTTTTCTCATTATTTTTTTAAACCGCATTTAATGCCAGGAAAGCTGTTGAACATTGCAAGTTAGAAAAATCTATTGGCTGTGTTTTGCTCTCACATATCGCTAGAAGTTTACTAGTTTGATGGGGATCTTGCAAGTCAAAGTAAAGACAATTTATACATTGAGTTACTTTGTTAAATTACAGGCACAAGTACCCCTGGAGTTTTCCTTCCTGATGATGCTGTCTTCATTTTGAACAGCTGTTTTGACATTTGTAGAGTTTTAGCAAATGCTTCAGGAAAAGGTCAGTTTATAGTGACATTTTCCCTTTTCAAAAACCTGTGGAGAGGACACTGAATACAGGTTTACTTGATAAGCCATTACGGATTTAAAAACACATCTTTTTTTACTGTGTTTTTGAACACTTGCTTTTCACGATCTTTTTGTGTTTTTGAACTGTGCTGCAACCATTTACTAGAAAGATCTTTTCACAGAACTCAGTTCTGAATGTTTTCCTTGCACACTGTTAACTTTAAAAATATTTTACAGCTTGGAGGCTTTTGATATGAGAATGAAATATTTAGAAAACTTATGGCTAGGGTATTAATGTTACTGACTTAAGTCCAAATACACTGAAAGAACTCTTGCAAAAAACCTCCCTGCATGTCTGTGTGGTTGTGCAATATTCGCTCCTGGTCAGCTGTGCTGGGGCTATTTGTGCAAACATTTTTTTTTCCCCCCATTCATCTGGGTCATTTCCGTCTGTCAGTTCTGTAAGGGTTTGAAATCCACCAAGTTAATTAGATACTGTCTAATAACATGAATCAATACTTTCCAACATAGCCAGAGCTTCTGTCAATGATGCCATTGAGTAATTTACTGTTTAGGGAATAAAGGTCCATTTATTAATGAAAATATATCATCAACCTTTTTTTTCATATTTTCAAAATCAGAACCCTCCAATAATTTCTCTCTGACATATTTTACAACAAAAAAATATGGTTCTTCAAAGAAGTTCTCTAATATTAAAGAAGAAATATTGCACTTTTTCAAAAATATATACTTAGAGCATGAGAAAATATATTAAGAAATATATTTCTGTCTGGATACAAGTATGTTCCCTGCCCCTGAGAATTCTGTGCTTTTAGCTTTCCAGAAGTTATGTTGATGCCCTAGTGAACAGAAAACTTGTTTCTATCAAAGCAAGGCCTCTTAACTTCAAATAATAAACGCCTAGAGAAAACTTGTAAGAAGGTGTTCAATGTTTCTATTGATGAGGTGGTTGTTAGGAAATAAATATCGTAGAAAATGTCCATAAATATGTATTTTTAACTATGGTATTGACACCATGAATGCTGTACTTTTAATGATTGAGGGAATTGGCCTTTAGTCATTATGTACTATACACTTTTCATACAGCACTGAGACAGAATATGCAAACTGACCTTTTCTTTGAATGAATTAGAATAGAAATTCTACTGAATTCTCAGGACTGTGTGTACGGAACTCATTAGAGCTGTCAAATTACCTGTGCTCACTGCGCTGATAGGACAGTACGATAGCAATATTTTATGTGGCCAGATGACAGAAGTCCCATGAGCAAAATTACTCAGTTCAACTGAGATGAAAAGAGTAGTCAGGATATTTCAATGACATATATTTAGTCAAACATTCTATAGCCACTCTACCACCAGAGAGCAGTGAGATCTGATTAGAAATACTTGATGAATTTGAGGGATGAGGAGGATGAAAATACCCGCAGCAACATTATCCCCTTTTTGAGAGTCAGCAGACATTCATGGGAATTTTCAGTCTTTCTGTTTCCTATTTTTCAACTTCCATCATTTTATAGGGGATTATTTTTTAGCATTTATGTAGCATGCCCTTATTGGTACACTCAAAGATAATATTTTTTATTCCATCAAGTCAGAGCAAATTTTTCCCAAATTGTTTACTTCTCTTTTGACTGACCGACATTGTATAACAAGAGTGTCAACAAATAAAATCTATGTTCATGTGTAGTAAATGAGGAGCATGTGGTTATTAAACAGGTGTGTTATGACTAGTTCAAGGAGAATGTTCATAACATGTACTCCTTGGACCTGCTGCTTCACTATTGTTTTGGATAGATTCACTTACAAAATGATAATATCCTTGGCAGAACAGTTCACCATATCTTAAGTAGAAATGGCATAGATGTTTCATTAATTGATGCTTTACTTTAAAGGAAATACATATATTTACAAGATATTAATAACTTTCACCTTTTAGCTTTCAGTTGCAAAGTCTTGGACTGAAAATTTTAGGAAAATACAAGTGCAGGTGATATGCAATATAACATTCAAGCATTAATGGTATTTACAATATTGAATTATGCATTTCTTTCTCTAACAAAAAAATTCATCATCTGACCCATAAGAACTTTAAAAGATCTTTCCTTGCAATATTAGCCATATTTTTAAAAAGCATGTTTTATAAGATTTCTGCTATTGTCACCTAACTTGACTCAGCATTGTTTCATGGGTTTCTGTTGGTAACCTCTTCAATGATAATAACTTATTACCTTTCATTTTTTGTGTTCAAGCCAAATGAACAGATTGCATGGATTATTTCTTTTCCATACTAACTAAATTATTCCATTAGATTTTTTTTTTGAGAGGTTTTTTTTCATTCTTCAGATCAAAGTAGTGAAACTTTAGAAAATTTCCAGTTTAAGCTCTATCAATGAAAATCTTTTTTCTCTTTCCATTTCCTGTCTTGTTTCTTCATGAAAATTCAGTAGTGGAGAGAAACCTGTCAGCAGAACAATTGCCTGTCTGACCTAGTTCCCTCAATCTGAGCCATAGTCCATCCTGGTCATAATTGGCTAATTGGGGGAATTTAAATCTTCTGTGAAAGGGCCTAACTGAATTTTTTAGCCTGAATATCCAGTGCCAGAAGGTTTCAGGTTAGACTCAATGCTCCTAAACATATATTTAAGCACTTAAATGCTAAATACTGAGAATAAAATGTTGGGTTTTGATTTTATTTTGAAATGGTGATCCAAAACTATATCCTTACCATAGGTCTGTGTACCTGCTGGGGTTAGGGCATGAGTGGCCCTGCTGAAACTGTTGAAATTAACCATGCACAGAGTTAAACATATATGACATTTAGTTTTCCCAGTCCATGCCTTTAATGCAAAAATGAAAAACAGTTTAATATAGTTTGTAAGCTACCTGAAACAAAATAGAAGAGTTAACTGTGCTTCTTATGCCACTGCATTTTTCAAAGCCTGTAAGAGTTGTCAGCTGGAGTTACTTGGAATGCATAATTTTGAGCTTTCACTGGTGTAAGAGAATAGAAGTTTCATGACAGAAGTAGGAGATATATCCTGTTCAGTAAAATCTGCATATTTGGAAAGTGTTCAGAAAAGAACAGTAAGATAAGACTGATTCTAATTCTAGAAAAACGGAGAGAATCCAAATAATCTGAACATATATAGTGTAGAAAAAAGAGAAATGAAGATCTAACTTGATCATGCAAGAAATTACTTAAGAGGTACTTTTTATGCAAAAAAAGTAGTTTCTGAGAGCAGAAGCATTTTACTTTAAAAGACAAAGACCAATGAAAGCTATAGCTGGGGACTGGATGTAGAGAGATCCAAAAAGAAATGAAGGAGAACAGGTAGCACTGCTGCTCACTCTGGAGGTCAGTGGATTGTTCACTTGATTCTTCATACTTCTATAGTGTTTTAAGGTGTTGAATTGATTTCCATTGGAGATAATGGTAGTTAAAGCACCTGGTTTACGTGTAGACACCTGTGCTCAGGTTTCTCAAAGTGAGTCATTCCCTTCATGTTTTTCTAAGGAAGGGAATATCCTCTAGGTCGACGAGACGCAATTGATACAGGATTTACCATATTAAATCCTGTGTGGGCCATGCCTTTGAAAAGGTCAGATTAATCTATCACATCACCCTGTGAAAGGCATTTTCTTACAGCCTGGAGCTTTGCTTAATTGCTTGCTGTGACTACATCAGTAGTAGAAATAATAACGAATTTTCTAGATGCTTTGTTCAATATATCAGCTGAGCTTTCAGGTTATTCTATGTATTTCTGAATGGTTTTGGTAATGATCATATATTTTTGCACTTATGTTAAAGAAAGGAAATTCATGGTTTATCCTGTAGCTAAGTACTGAACCTTGCGCTTGATTCAGACGTGTCCAGAAGAGCAGGGAGGGAAGTGCACTTGTGTGTATGCCACAGGGAATGCACACACATGAGAATGCACAGGGTGGCTCTGAGGACCTGCTGGAGCTCCTGAGGGCTGATGCATCAAGTGAGATTGTGTAAAAGTCAAATGCTGGTCTGATGTTCCACTTGCATCCCTGGATGATGGTGAGCAAGTCAAACGCAACGACAAGGGTTTGTAAGCCAATTAGAAGTGGTAAATGTTGCTTCTGCATTAGAGGTTGGCATCTAAAATGTGGCTGAATAAAGACAAGTGAAGAGTTTGTAAGAGATTTAGGCATAAAATATATGTCCCATAATTCACATCTGCTCTTTCAACTTGAAAAAAAGCTCCTTCTTTTAAAAGGTTAAAAAAGTAATAACATAAAAAATACTAAAGAAGCCATTGCGTTTATGTAGTTTTGAACTAAGCAAATGCTGATTTCAATATGCCAAGTAATTAGAGAATTACATATCTAAATATTTCTAATTACTTTAAAAGTAATGCTGCAAAATCTTTCATGTTAATGCAGTGCTATGCCATTTTCACTATCTCTGTGAATAATATTTTCTTCCAGCTGATTTGCAGTAAACTTCAAAATTTGTTGCTCTAGTTTGGTCATGCCAGTGTACACTTACATTCTTCGTGGTATCAAAAAAATTAATTTTTTTCCCATTCAGTCACTTAAAACTTACAGCGTTCTGTAAAAATTGTTGAGTATTATAAAAAAATCAATTTAGGAACAAATATATATTGAGTGTGTTTTCTGCCAGGCAATAAAATATTTCAGAGTGCAAATGAGTGCTAAATTTTACATTTAGTTAAGTAGTTCATCTCTCCTCCTTTTAAAGTTTCATATCATGAGATACGTAATCGCTTCCACTGGAGCACTAAAGGTTTGTAGCCTGCTGGAGCAGTGGTGGATATTTTCTGCAAACTGCTTGGTCAATTTTTGTTTTATTACTATGTAAAGTGCTTTGAAATACCTTAGGTATTAAAGAAACTTTAAAAATAAAAAAAGTTATATTCTGTTCTGCGTAATCATGTGCACACATTTGCTAGGATGTAAAAGTTGTTGCGAAGATTATAGAGGAGGTCAGACTGGTTAATCATAATAGTTCCCTTGGGCCATAAAAAGTAATCTAAGACTAAATAACTAGTTGCAGTTTTCTGTGAAGAAGCAAAAAGATAAACACTAGTTCAGTACTTGAAAATATTGCATGGAGTTTTTTTATTTCTAATGAAGTTAGAGAGAAATTGCAGTTCTCTTTTCACTTATGGCATATCATGTATTAATCTCTTTGAATTTTGTTTCTTCTGTTTTGGGAGGATGTGTGAATCATTTCATCAATTTTGTGTTACTTCAATATGTTTCTCCTCATTTTAAAGAAAACCATTGTAATGCTCTCTAATCATTTACATAACATGTTTTTACAGCAGGAAGGAAAACATCCTCAAGCCATGACCTCTGTTGTCTACTGCGAAATTACTAGTATTTATTTAGAGTATGAAGTCTGAAAAATATAGTCAAAATTCCTATCCCAAGAGATTATCAGATGGTCAAAATTTGACTGGATTAAAAATTTAGAAGTGGCTAGCCTATTACTTAGCTGCAGAAGTGTTCAACCCTTCCCTCAGATGAGATGTGAATGTTCTAGGACCTAGGCTACAAGCTTAACTTCATAAGAAGATGGACATATATATTTTAAATGCTACTTCACAGTGTTGGGTTTTTTCATTCATTTTTTTATCAGGAAGCTTCTAGGTTTGTTGGTTTAAAATAGATACCCTGATTAAAATTAAAGAATCCAACACTTTCCTCCCAAACAGCAATACTAAATCTAGCTACATTTTATAAAGGTTAAGGTACACAAACTTTTTCAGCCATCTAAAATACAAGGAAAACATGCTGTTTCCTTCACTTTCTTTGTATTTTATACAAAAGGCAACATGTGAAGCTGAACTGAAAGCTAAGAGCTTATTGTGATATTGGCAGTACTACTATTGCCCTTCTGAGTAAAGATAAAAGATATCAAGGACCTGTAAATCATTTTAGTGCAGTAAAAGAAGAGTAGTGTAATTTTTAGCAATTATGTAGCATGCCCTTATTGGTACATTCAATACGGTACGGTAGTCTAATTTGTTGAGATTTCTTTACGTTTTTTCTTTCCCAACAGTCCTTCAATAAAGGTTTCTGCAAGCTTGGGACAGGTATATCTTCCCTTTCAGGGTTCTTTTAGTCTAACCTGACTCTCAGAATGCGTTTCTCCTGATGAAAGAAACTTCATGGAGCTGGAAGACCAAGGCAACAAATGATCACCTTCGATGCTCACAACAGCTCCTTCCAGTTCAGTTTTTTGCACAGCAACGAAGTCAGGGAACTTTCCTCCCCAGCTTGGACAGAAGGACTGTGCCAGGAAGATTAACTAAACAGATTAAGTGCAGTAACTTTTATGACTTGTCTAACAGAACCATGCAGTGACATTCGCAATGCAATGTGACTACAGTGTTACATCTTTTAACCCACAGCTAGGAATCACTTCATGCACTCTCTCAGCACAGCATAAGGCAGTTTAATGGGGCATAGCAATACTATAAAGCCATTTGGAGCAGGAATAAAACTGCCCTAATTATGTGAAATTCTAACCATAATTTTGCTGTAGAGTAGGAACTTAGGCAAAAAGATCACCACTGTATGATAGACAGAAAAAAAAAAAAAAAAGAAAGAAATAGAAGTCGAAAATCCAGATCATTACAATAAGTATTTAATAATTTTAGGTATCACCCAAAGTCATGTTGCTTAAAATCATTCTCATGTTTATCAGGTTTAACAGTCTGTGTTTCCTGCTTGAGACTTTCTCATAACATGATGGGAACTAAAGGAAAAAAAGATAACAGGAACATTGTCAGCTTTCCTTACAGTTAGTAAACCTATCTTTTACTGACAGAATTTTATCTCACAAAAGTGAGATCTGTCCCTTTAATGCCAAGAATACATGAATTGAAGAATCCTCTTTTTGAGTTTTTGTGTATATGAAAAAACACAGTGCCAACAAAAGTGTTCTTTGTGCATGTAGCTGCTCAATTCACAAAGTAGGTTTGTGACCTTTGACTCCTAAACTGCAGACGTGTGCAGAGAGGATCAGACCTAAGCATAATATTTGAAAATAATTTTAACTAATTGTAGATGACCATATGCCAGATTTCATCAGTATTAAGGACTGATTAGAAGACACATTCATGTCTACTGCACGTTTGAAAAGTCTTGTTCCAAATATAACCACTTAGATAGTGACAGGACCTAGCAAACCGTGGCAAAATCAATGTGTGATTTTTCCTGTAGTCCTGGTTGGTCCTCAGGGTGGCTTTTCATAAACCCATCCTCCCTTAGCCAAACATAAGGTAGCTTGATTTGAAAACAACTATCTTTCATGCTATTTACCTTTCTTATGCTGCACCCAGAGTATCTTGCAGGCTGGTTTTTACACTAATAAAACCCAGTGGAAGGCATGATTGGGGACCATTAACCTTTAGAACACAAAAAGCTTAAGCTCAGGGAATATTTCTGAGCTGCTTCACAGGGCTTTGAAGCCACTGCTTCCATCCTTCATCTAAATTGCCTGAATTCATTTTCTGGGCTGATAAACTGTCAAGTGAATTATGAGACATGGGCCTTGGGTTAATTTATAGAAATGCTCCTGCACCAATGCTGAGTAAATCCACCTTTCTTCGTTGACTATACCTGCTTCAGCTTCCAGAATTTATTTTGCCCCTTTACAATCTCTGCATTTCAAACTCTCCTTTCTTCATTTTTTAAAAAACTAATTTACTAAACAGATTAGGAGGGGCATTTTTCCATCTCATGTTTCACACTCCTTTAGATACAGTAGTGGCAATACAATATGTAAACAGATGGTCAAGTTGGCTTATTAATTATTTTTTTAATAAGATGAGAAAGTCTGTCTCACTATACTGCCAGCACTTCACCTGTCAAAAATGAGTTCAAAGGAATAATTCACCTTTTATCTTCCTATATTTAATGGCTAGACAGACTGCAATTTATGCTTATCTGGCTAGCTGAGTTCAGAGAGAATTACAAGGAAATTCTGTGCTTGCCAGTCAGTTACCTTTCAGTGTTAGGTTCTGGCTAGTTATTTCCATATGTATTCAATATAGGTAATATGGAACTGGAAATAGCTTGGCTGTCCCTTTTTAATTAACTATTTTGCATATTATATGGATGAGGGAGACAAGTACCTCAAGCTGAGATATTTAGATTGTATTCCCATGAAAATTGCTAACAAAAAACAATTAATCACTGCCATGTTTTGTTTACCTTTGGGTAGCTCTCAGATTGATATTAATGTTCATATTTAAATAGTTGTATGATTGGAGATTCAAATATACCATAATAACTAGAGTATAAATTGTCTTACTGAGAGAAAAGTTGCGAAAATATTTCTTTGGAAAGAGAGATAAAAGTAAACTATCCACACTAGTTTGGGGTTTCTTTGCATATATCATTGTAGTCTCTCAGCACTTCAGTTTAGGTAAAATCTGCTTATACTTCAATCTTTATAGTATATGCATGATTAGTTCTCAAATCCTGTATCAACAAGATCCTTTTCATGGTAATGGTTGTAAAGACCTTGCATGTATAGCAATTATACATAATATGCCCCTAGAGGATGCTTAGATTTCTTAGTACTATGTAAGCGTCTTGTCATGGTTTAACCCCAGCTGGCAACTGAGCTGCACACAGCTGCTCACTCCCTGCCCCTGGAGGGGATGGAGAGAGCATCAGAAGAGCAAGAGTGAGAAAACTCATGGGTTGGGATAAAGACAGTTTAGTAAGTAAAGCAAAATCACTGTACACGCAAGCAAAGCAAAACAAGGATCTCATTCACCGCTTCCCATGGGCAGGCAGGTGTTCAGCCATCTCCTTGAAAGCAGGGCTCCATCGTGCACAGCGGTGACTTGGGAATAGAAATGCCACCATGCCAAAAGCCCCCTGCTGTCTCCTTCTTCCCCCTGCTTTGTGCTGAGCATGAGGCCATGGGGTCTGTTGGGGTCAGCTGTCCCAGCTGTGTCCCCTCCCAGCTCCTTGTGCACCCCCTGCCTAATTGCTTGTGGGATGGGGTGAGGAACAGAGAAGACCTCGACTGTGTGTGAGCTCTTCTCAGCAATAACTAAAATATCCTTGAACTACCAACACTCTTTCCCTCACAAATCCAAAAGATAGCCCAGAAAAGCTACTATGAAGAAAGCTGTATCCCAAGCAAAAGCAGCACACATGTGGAAACCTAGAAGTCCTGTGAATGAACAGTGTTTACCAGGCAGTCCTGAACTGTAAATGGGGCTGATAGAAAGTGTTTCTTGTACTATACCTATCACCACATATCTAATGGTTACCAGCTCCATTTTGGTCACTTCTTTACCAAGAAATCTCCGTTATGTCTGCACCCATTACAATTGAAAACAACTGTTTTCAGTAATGAAATAAGGTTTAGTAAATAGCATCCCGTTTCCTGCAGCATCTCTTAGTAAAAAAAGCACCACATTGCTGTGACATACTCCAAGAATTTAATGTTTGAAAGCAAAATGCATAGAATGGTAACAAAAACCCAACAGAGTTTTTAGCTTCAGAGGTCTTTAAACTTTGTTATATATTTGGCACAAAGAACTGTGAAGATCTGCAAGGAGAATGATTTGATTTTTTTTTTTCTATTAGAATACTTTGAAGCAAGTTACTTTTTTTGCTCTGAGTTTTTTCCTGACCTGAATAATTAGAATGGTAATGTGTGCATAGATCAGAAGTGTATTCTGAAACTTAATTCACTCAGCATCATAGACAATTAGTATTGAAATTGTAAGCTTTATTTTCTGAGGTCCTGATCTTACAAAGAGCACCAGGTAAAAACTTGGAAAGAGGAGAGTTGCTGCATGCGGGGAAGGGGTGTGAAAGGAGATGAAGAAGGTGAAAGAGGTTGTGGTTGATTGGCACCACTTTCCTCCCTGCCATGGGAATGGCTGTACTAATAGGCATTTCCCACTCCCTGCCTTCTATACATGCACAGGGGTTGTCAGCTGCCCTGAATTTCTTCACTTTTCTTCCTGTACATAATCAGAAAGACATCCTGTCCCAACACAGATGCCTTCAGACCTTATTGTAGGGCCTCAATAGCCCCATGTAGAGATGTTCTCCACAGTCATAACACAAAGTTCTTACCCACAGAATTATCCTGGTAAGACACACAGCTGCACATCCATGCAGCATTTCCATACAGTGCACACCACTGTGGCTTTACAGAGGTCACAGCCTCAGAGGAAGGACTGTTCTATAGCTTTTATGTTGCTCTCACTGTATTGCCCAAGCTTAATAAACAGAATGTAATAAGAAAAATTACCAAATATAGGAGAACTAGGCTGATCAGACATGCTTACTGTAACAATACATTTATTTTCTACTGCTTACCTTTGGAAGGTATATTTGGGTTATAAAGACTAAATTGATTATGTTTTCTAATTAAGAAGAAAATGAGGAAGGGGGCTGAATATTTATTTCAGAATTGCAGTCTACAGTATTTAAAATGCATGACGAGCTACAGTCTTGCTTCCTAATTACTTAGTCCCTGTCACTTCTCATTAACATGTAAATCATGTTATAAACATAGTAAAGGTGGAGTAAAATATGTCCTGAGGGGAGGGGGCATACTGGAAAATTGCTTTGGGCAGTGTGGTGATGAGAGTGTTTCATTTGCAGCTCATCTGTATTCCACTCCTTTGGGAGGCTGCATATATGAGATTTAAGCAATCATATTTTCTTTGTCCTAGGCTGGAGTGGTTCTTGCACTTAAACAAATTGATCTGAAGGCTTTGAATTATCTACAAGGAAATTAGCATACAAAATCTAAGACTATCAAAAGTATTGGTAATCCATTTAAGGAGTAATTGTATTCTTCTTTAAAAAGAAATAAAATTTGTTTATGATTTTAGGTGATAGTCTTGAAAATAAGAACATTCTTAATGAGATATTTTGATTCATAGCAATCCATCAGCAAAAGCCTCTTGGCTCCTTACTATATAAAAATGGATTATACAAAAATAAGACAACATTCAGAACATGCAGAATTACTCACTTGCCTTGTAGTGTCTAATATTTAATATTTGTAAGAATAATTGTTTCAAAACAAATTCATACAATATCATTAACACTTTTTGCTTACTCAGAGGAGTCAGCTTCTGAAAAGACATCAAGGCCTATAATTTTATTGAGAAAATCAGTTTATACATATGACTTTGCTCTTAATTTACTTACCTGTCACTGTCTGAATGATGAATAAGGTAGAAGTAGAAGGTCTCCTTCTCAAACACTACACTCAAGTATGAGGAAAAATACACACTTACAAAAAAATATTTTTGGGTGCTTTTTTTTCTCTGTGGACAACCACTTTGGAGTCCTTTATCTGAATGAGAAACTGAATTTGAAAATTTCACCTTCTTCATGTAGTCAAATTTTGCAATGGCTCATGAATAAAAAGTATTCGGACTAAATGTTAAAAAGGAATGAGTGGCTTGTATGTGTTTAGCATAGTTAGTAATCCGATTTAGCTCAAATTTCAGTGAACTGATGAAACAGAAATGGAGGTTCTAGAAAGACAAAAAAGAGAAGTGAGCACATTATTGTTTCATTAAAATTAGCCTACAGCACATAATTATATGTATTATGTGTATGTCATATTATACTGTACTTTTTAGCACTTTCCATATGATTATGGCAGAATATTTAAAAAAGAGATATTGGCAAGTGATTAGTGGACAGCTGGGACTTTTGGCATGAAAGATGTGTATTTCACACATCTAGAGCTTACTGAAACATTTAATATTGAGGAAAAGATGAAATTTCCATCCCTTCTTGAGAAAGGGGAAACAATTTTCTTTATTCTGGGAAGAAGGATTATCTCATTCCCCAGCTTCTGCAGATTTTCATGACAGCTGGTTTCCCTAGACCATGCCCTGTTATCTGCCATTACATCCACTTACAAAGCATCAGTTCTATCATTCCACTAAAATGATGTAAGTGTTATGGTTAGCAATCGTGTAAGTGAAAGTAGCAGCTTTGATTAGAGCAATTTGCTTGTCCCTGAGTCTTCTTGTTTCAGGAAGCCAGTACTCCCAAGGAGACATTGTACTCACATGTTTAGTGTTTTCTTCAAAGACAAAAGATTGGGAGATATATATTTTAGTGAATTAATTGAAATCTTAGACAGTTCTTTGCAGCATATCTTTTTTAATTAGATGGCAATGACACCACTCCCTCATCTTGCTGTGTGGTTTACCAGACATACAGGGCTCTCAAGCAAAAAGGAGATAATGGTTTCAGTGAACAGTAGGTGAACTTTAAACTTCCTGAGTTAAGAAAATTGAAGAAATTTGAGAAGATGAAAATGATGAGAGAAGAGATTTGATGAGGGGAGATAGAATAGGGGTGGTTCTCAGGATGGCTGTATGCACGGATATGGGCTGAAATAAAACTGTCATCACATTTTTTGGTAGAAGTCAGTGTTAAAAAAATCTGTTGATTATTACAAGAAGTTAACAGTAAGAAAGGTAATTTATCTTCACTAAAAGAGCCTGCACACAGACTTGTCTCAGCATACCAGAAAGTGAATTAAAGTGGTGTTAATCCTTGCATTGTGATTTTATTCCTTAAAGAGAGGGAACTTAGTTCATACCTGAAGCAGGATTTTGGCTAAAGTGTTAGAGTCTGTAATTTCGCAACAAACTGATAATAAAATGGATTTAGACCCTGGTAAATTTGTGTGCCGTAGTCACATAGGAGGAAATGTCCGTGCTCTCAGTAGTAGGAAGAGGGAGGAGATGGGAAGTGACAAGTTCGGGTCTCTCAGCGGTTACGTAAAGCAATGCCAGGGCAGGAGGAGCCGAGGCGGCCGGTGGTCAGTGGCCTGGCTGCTGGGCAGCTCAGCAGCACTCGGCCCCCACAGGTCAGCAAAGCCCCCGTGGGGCTGACAGGAAAGGTAGTCCTTGCTCGTCCCATCTGCAAGGGCAGAAGGGTCACAAATGCTGAAGAAGTTGCAAGTCAGCCTCTTTCCGAGCCTCCTGGGGGCTCTGGGTCATGTACCTTATATAGAAAAAGATGCTCTTTAGCAAGGGTGGAGAAGGGAATTCACAAAGCCCATGGTTTGTCCTCTGGCACTGCTATCCTTTAGTTACTCAATGGCACTCCAGCCCAAAGACAGTTCCCAGATAGGTCAAGCTGAGTAACCTGAGTGTTGATCACCCATTTCCTTAAGCCAATAACTAGTTACCTACCATCACAGCAGCATTTCACCGTGCCTGCTTCATTGGCTTGTAAAAGAGCGTGACTCTAGGAACAAGCTCTTAACCCTCCCTTTGACCCATCCCCAACCCAGTTTCCTAAGGGCACTTTTGCTCCCAGAGTATTATTCCCCAGCCACCAGCCTTGCAGAGCTAGAAGTTTGCAAACTCACTCAAAGGTTTTGCACAGTATCATGCATAGGGCCAGCAGGAATCTGTGACCTGCTGGAAAATAACAGGATGGCACTGAAAAGGTGACCGTTTTCTCCAGAATAGAAAGGAGGATCTGGAGGAGTTAGCACAGAAGTACAAGGTCCTAAAATGCCTCACGTACTGAGGGTGAAAATGTAGAGGGAAAAAAAGATTAGCACCAAAATCTACCTTTGGAGGACTGCATTAAAGAAAGGGTGGGAAAAGGAATGATGAGAGGGTGTGGGTGGGCATTACAGTGAACAGGTTCTCAGTGGTGTTCTACAGAAAATAATTGTTTGTTCTTCTGTACTTGTCTTTTGCTGTCTTTTGTGTGGTTTCTTGGTGGTTATTTAAAAAAAAAAATCAAAATACAAAGTTGTATAAGAAATAACAACAAAAACTGTTAGTTTCACTTAACAGTAACTGGAGAGGAAGAGTTAAGTAAACCAGAAAATGGACAGTCAAGAATAGTTTCCTGGTAACCAAAAAATTATGTGAAGCACAAAGCAGAAAATGAAAATTGAGATAGAAGTTGGGGAGAAACTATGCGCTTTGGTTAAATTTTTCCATTTGAATTCTGACCTGTTATTAAAATTTTCTGAGCCAGACAAAAAATTTAAAGCAGCCTGGGAACAGTGCTCAATGACAGTGACATTTCCTGACAGAGCAGTTCTTTGCATATCAGTTGTGCTAATTGTATTCAATCTGACAGCAACAGTTTAACCCATTCACCAGGGGAATTGTCTTGCTGTGAGACCAGTGATCTATGTTTTCATTTAGATGTCAATCTAGCCTTGTGCTGTACATTTTAAAGTTAGAATTAGCCTTAAATGATTGTACTAATATGATAAGCATCATCTCCCCTTGAATTGTTGCACAACAGAATCTTTAAAAAGCAACTTGTTCTCTCCTGCAGAAAAACTTAGAAAACCAGGGGGTTTTGCCTTTGTCAAAGCCAGGTTGAATGAAATCATTTATTTCCTAAGGCAGTTTTCTTTATTTGACCATAAATGAAAATAATTTTGAGCATCAGAAAGTGTTTTGTCTCCAAAAATATCCAGAGTGCTTCATATAGTTGCAACAACTGAAATCCAAGTGCCTGTGACATTTTCTTCCAGTATGAGTGGGCTTTTATTTTTTACATGAGAGGCAGGAGACCCTATCAGGCTGAAAGACAGGAACATCAGATGAAAATCAGTTAAATACATCCATTCATTGTAGAAATTATGCTGCCCATAGAAAACTTAATCGTGGGTGGAAATGGAGAGAGATGAAAATCCTGTGTGACTGGCCAAGCTCAGAGCGTTGGAAGCTGCTTTAGATGCACACTCAGTTGTCCTTTGGAAACTGTCAAGCCTTATAAATGCTTCCCAGGCCTGTTTCTCTGCTTCTACAACACTGCTAGCTGCTGCAGAAAATATCACCAGAATAAATCTTCGGAAATTACACCCTGCCACTGGGTTGTACTGAAGATGATGGGTGCCTGAATAGACTTTTGAAATACAGCTAAAGTAGTCACAAAATACAGTTATGGTGTGGAAAACTCACCGCTACAGGATAGTCTATTAATGTAAGGTGTGAGCTTAATTGCAAAAACGGAAGAGAAGAGGAGAGGGAGGGAGGGCATTGGAGGTAACCTTCAGGGCCTGAAAACCTGTACCTTTTAACATATGGCTGTTTTCTGCCTGGTGCTTCTGGCTTGGGTGGTGAATTGTTTATATACCATGTTAAGAATTTTGGGAATGACCCACTCTTCTAAAAGACTGGGCGAAGAGAACAAGCAGAAGGTTTGAAGACAGGAGAAACAAAAACCAAACCCAAAAAGATCAAATGCAAGAGAAAGAAGGAAAGTTCTATAGAGAGATTGCAGAAAGAAGGAAAAAATAGATGGGGAAAAATAATGAAGATATTTTGTGTTTTGCAGAAAATCAATGTATGTTAGCTTAAAAAATCTAATAAATTGTTTGACATAGCACAGAAAGCTACAGTACATCTGTCAATAGACAACTTTTGCAGAGCCATGCTATGAAGATAATAATCACCTGGTAGCCCAGGCTCAATTAGTGTGTCGCTGTTGAGGCAGTCACGACACATACAGACACACACCAACTGCTCAGGGCAAAAAGCATCTTTAATTCTACAAAGCCTCTTTTATACACTTGGCACTTGTGCTCCGTGTCCATTGGCTCCTAAGTTTCTACATTACAAATTATTGGCCAGCTACAACTAACATCCATTCTAAACCCAAAAACAGCCTCCTGTGAACAGCTGTGCATTCTTCTTCTGTTGTCTTGGGTTCTTGCTTCTGTTGGTGCCAGAATTCTCATGGGTACAAACCGAAATCTCACAGGTACAAAGTGATTGTGTCCAAATCGAAATCTGTGAGACTTTCGGTCCAGCTGTCGGTTCCCACATTAGTGTGGTGTAGATTTTTCTTTAGATGAAGTCTGATCTCTCTTCATGTGGACCCTTGAGAAATAAAGGCTGTAGAGCATTCCTCAAGCGTTTAGTGGAGGTACTTCAGAATTTTCCTTGCAGAGAGATGAGGAAAAACTTAAACTAAGTAAATAACCAACATGATGGTGAATGAATGTTTAACTGAAACTAATGGACATTGATCCAATGTTAAGTTCTTTTAGTAGACCTTGTTTGCAGGCTGAGCATTAACTTGATCAGTGTATTTAACCCAGGTAAGGGATCTGTGCATTACTGTATAGAACACAATGAGACATCATGTTAATGTTTAACTACTGTCTAAAAATCCTTGTAGATATAAAAATAAATACGGTATTAAATTCATGTATTCCCATGCCAATCCTTAAATGAAAGACAGATGATTTGAACAGGTTTAATTTTATCTAACTTCAGTCCTGTTAAAGTAAGTTGTCTAATTTTATGCTAGTCACACAGGCTTCCTTTCCAGTAAATGGAATAAATAGGCATAGCTGAAAGATAAATAATCTGGCCTACTTTAGAAGCTATTTTAGGATGAAAAGTATTATCTTTTGGAGGTCCTTGTTTCTCTTTGACAACAATGAAGAGAACTGACAGTGACTGACCTAGAGTAATAGATTTAACTTTTAGACCCCTCAAACATGGCAAATCAGTTGCATTCTTTGTCGTATGAAGGAGAGTCAAAGTAAAACACTGGTCTGCCAACAAGAAGAGTTTTAATTTTTTTTCACAAAACATGAGTTGTTGTCTGTTAGTAATTCGGATGTGGAGTACTTCAAGAATCTCCTTTGTTCTGCCTTTGTTTTCTCACTGTTATCTATGGCTCTTGCTGGTCTATGTTTCAAAAGCTAATTCACAGACATTTATGAGGAGTCTGAATATGATGTATTCTTTTCAAAAAACAAGAATATTTTGTGAAGGATTTGTATTTCCATATTTTGTATGCTCCGCTGAATAGCATAGTAAAGTTAAAAATATCTGCCAGTATGAATTTTTTAACAAACAAAATGTCTTTAGATGTTTCTGAAAATTGTGTAAAAATAGAACAGAAAAAAAAATCAAATGTAGAACAGCACATAGGAATGCAGCTTATTTTGATAGATGACTATAGATTGCTTATTCTTTGCTTTCAGTTGATGACTGGTTTTGAACAGGTTAGCAGCAGTTTCCCAGAAACTGTCGTGAATTTTGTACCTGTATTTGAGTTGTGTGCTTCTCACAGTACCACACTAAAGATGATGTTCTCGTCTTCTGGACATTTTCCCAGTGTTATGTGGAAGCGTTCTTGTCCATGGATCAAAATATGGTATTTCCATAAAATATACACAGTCATGTATTTTCCTTTGAATGTTTGGAGTTTGCTGTTTTGAAACAGTGATTGTAATGAGCCCTGTTGTTTTAAGTAAATATTTGAGGTTCCATCTGAGCAGATTTCTTCTTATGTGGCAAATGGCCTTGTTAAAAACTGCCAACAAGTTGCAGTGCAGAGCATTCACAGTTGTGGTCCAAATACATGCAGCTGCATGTAATTCACTCCAGAAACTAGAAATCTGATAATGTCATTTGCATGTCATCAGTTTTTGTTATGATATTAATCTCATTTTTTACTATTTTGAAGCTACAGATTCGTGCTAAGTAAATTGTTGGCTGTTTTATTCTTTTTTGAAAGATTTTATTTTGCTGTTTATTGAAAGGGTGTTAAAAACAGGAGCCACTCTTAGCAGAGCTACTGCAGGGTATCATTGTGATGCTAAAGCTGTCAAGGACACGAATAGCATCATAACATTTTGACGGAGTACAAGTGACTGTGCTGTAGTTTTGAGATTGTGGTTTGCAAGTCAAGTGTCAGTAGAGGTAACTTATTAGCTACAAGGCTTGCAGTAAAAGACCGTGTAGTGGATTGGCAGTCACGTAATGTTCAACTGTATCCTCACAAGTGGGGTGGGTTTTTTTACAGAAAGCAGCTTTTCAAAAGGTTTGCTTCTAGGTAAGGAAATGTCTTTATTTTGGGTCCCAGACTTCAATCTCCTCCTTATTAAAACACCACCACCAAAGGAAGACTGCTACTTTTTCCAAAGTAGATTAAACTTTTTCAAACTAGGCTAATCCATGAGATGAGCCGTCTTCTTGGAGAAGGGTTAAAAATGTACAACTATCCTGGGACTTGCTGGTTTCTTTTTCCAGACCCAGTGTAAGCAGAGAAATGGGTTTTAATGAGATATTTTGAGGACCAGATGGATGGGTAAAAACACTGTTCTGTATACTCTGGGATGTCCTCAGAAAGGCAACTGAGGAATCATGAGAGGCTGTTGTGGAGGCAGGGAGTTCCAGTGTGTGTATAGCACAACTCAGATGACAAGTTGGTGCAGTGAAGGCAATGAACATCTGAGACTGAGAGGCTGTTTAAAAAAGGTGGTATATGCCTGTGAATTTGTCCAAGCCAGATTCCCCATTGCTCTTTTACATAAGGATAGATGATGAGGAAGGGCTGTTTCTCTGCTTTGACATTAAAAAAAAAAAGAAAAAAAGGAAAAAGAAAAAAAGAGAAAAAAGGAAAAAAATAAAAAGGGTAGCAAACATTCGTACACCAACATCACCCTCAACCCCACCCCAATAATAAGATTTCACAGTTACTGATCAGAGAACAATACAACCATATATTGACTGCTTTGCTCTGGACAGTTGTGTAGAATACCTGATATTACCACTGTTTCAAACTGATGTTTTTCACTTTTTTTGTTTTAAACATGACTTCAGATAATATTTTCTTCTGATGTTTAACCTGACCTGTATTTAAAATAGAAAAGGAAATAGAGGATCTCACATAAGAGATGTGTCTTAATAATGAACACATGAGCAACTTCAGTTTTCTTCAGTCATTAAGAGTGCTGATTAGGAGTGTATTTTCTCACCCGCTCACTGGACTCGTGTCAGTCATCTGGAGAAAAGTCAGTAGTGTCAAAAAGGTGAAAGAAAGTTTCTTGAGAAATTTTGGTGTCTAAAAAGTGGATCTTTTTCTGTAAATTGCCATCAATTGTATGTAACATGTCTTCTAGGTTCTATATTCAGCAGAGAAAACAACTGTGATTTCTCTCTTTCTAAGCAGTAAGTTTATATCAGGTTTTTCAAAGGTATTTTAGGGAAGAGAAATGAAAAGGTAGTATTTTTTTCATGAAGTGAAAGAACCTTGTTTGAATCACCACAAGCTTCCTCTAGACTTGATGAGAGTTTGAATAATCTTAGAGACAATTTTTAGTGAGAGTGAAAAGGACTGTCCATATAAAAACCTCCAACTGAGGGTAAAGTATTTTACATATGTGGTCTAGATAGTATGAGAGCTGTTGGAAGATGGAGGAGCTACAACAATCTTATTTCAGTCATATAGGAAGGGGAAGAGGGCTGAGGATTCTTTGTCAGAAATACATTGTTCTGTTTGAGAGGAAGATTCCAACAAGACTGTGAAAGATTTCCCATTTAGATCAGTTCAAATCAAATAATAATTTGAGACAGGGTATGGACTTTTTGGAGTTCGGGGTTTTGATGTTCTTAAGAAACAAATAATGTTTGTTTTTAAAAATAAGATAACAAAGGATAATAACATTTTCCCCTGTATTTTCAGACTATGATATCTTAAAGACATGTAGAAAAAGTGTCCCATGATTTCTAACTTCTTTTGTTATTGAATAGACACCATTGAAGATTTTAAGTCATGCCCATGTGTTTTAAGCAAATCCAATGTGTCTCTAGTACTCAGAGATTACAATAAGAAAACTGTGACTCTTCTAACACCAACAGCTACACCACAGGAGCCTTACCAAATCCTGGCATGGGTATCATGTGTCTTAAAATCTTAAAACAAAACACGAAATAAGTGAGCGATGGAACATATCAAACATGAAAAGATGTGTCTCCGTGAGCCACTCACTCTATTGGTTCACTAAGGACATAAGACTATGGAAGGCAGAGCTCTTTCTAGCATTTTTTTTATCCATCACCCCAAACAATAGCTTTGAACATGGATGTTAAAGAAATTCTGCTTACTTGTATGAGAAAATTTGTCATTCATCGTCAGGAAGCATCTAGTCATCTTTTTCTGAGTGCACCCTCAGCAGTTTTGCCAACAATACCAAGCTGTGCGATATTGACACACTGGAGGGAAGGGATGTCATCCAGCAGGACCTTGACAGGCTTGAGAAGTGGGCCTGTGTGAACCTCATGAAGTTAAACAAGGCCAAGTGCAAGGTCCTGCATGTGAGTTGAAGCAATCCCAAGCACAAATACAGGCTGGGTGGAGAATAGATTGAGAGCAGCCCTGAGGAAAAGGACTTGAGGGTGTTGGTTGACAAGCTTGGCATGAACCGTGCAAGTGCTTGGCAGTGTGCACTTGCAGCCCTGAAAACCAACTGCATTCTGGGCTGCATCAAAAACAGAGTGGCCAACAGGCCTAGGGAGGTGATTCTTCCCCTCTATTCTGCTTTTGTGAAACCCTCCTTGGAGTTCTGCATTCAGTTCTGAGGTCCTCAACATAAGAAGGGCATGAACCTTTTGGAGTGAGTCCAGAGGAGAAAGCAAAGATGATCAGAGGTCTGGAGCACCTCTCCTATGAAGACAGGCTGAGAGCAATTCTTACTTATTCCAGGGAAGAGAAAGTTCTGGGGTGACCTTAGAGCACCTACCAGTACTTAAAGGGGGCTTGAAGAAAGGTGGAGAAGGACATTTTACAAAGGCATGTAGTGATGGGACAAGGAGCAATGGCTTTAAACTGAAAGTGGGCAAGTTTTGATTGGATATTAGAAAAAAATTCTTCACTGTGAGGGTAAAGAAAAAGACTGGAGATCCTCGAACAGGTTGCCCAGAGAAGTTGCAGTTGCCCCAGCCCTGGAAGGCCAGGTTGGATGGAGCTCTGAGCAACCTGGTCTAGTGGAAGGTGTCCCTCCCCACAGCAGGGGGGTTAGAACAAGATGATCATTAAGGTCCCTTCAAATCCAATCCATTCTATGATTCTATGATCTTTGAAGCACAGATTGTTCAGTTTATTTGATGTGAAACTGGTCATTGACTGTAGTAAAGATATGGTTATTCATTGTCATAAAAGAGATATCCTTCCTATTTGTTTAAGATTATAAAATGCCTTTTGCAGTAGTTTACATCCTTAGTATTGCACTTATAAAAAGAATTCAATATATTTCTCTGATCTGACTTTATACTGAGAAATTATTTTTTGAAAATTTGTCTTATTTGTAGGACTTGGTATCAAAGTAGGAAACCACTGCCAAAAGTGCCAAGGGCTAGAGAGGTTAAGATGATGGCAATATACTGTTTTAATCAGTACCTCTAAATATGGATTAAAATATAATGCAAATTACAATGTAGAAAGACAAAATGGCCTAATATAAGTTTTGGGTAATGTTTCTTATTGATGAAACATCAACAACTATATATTGTCGAAGTATTGCAGTACTTCTTATAAGGAAATAGCAATAATATGTCAATAGTGAATCGAAAAAAATCACAACTACAGCAAACTGTGTTTTGACAAATGAGGTGGGTTCATTTTGTTTTGTTTTATCTTGTCTTGAATAGAAGCACTAGAAACATCTACTGCAAACTGTTAGGTCTGCTGGAAAAAGAGGAAAAAATATTTCTAAGATGCTTTAAAGTATGGAATATCCAAGTCCAATGAAATATTAATGGTCTAGATATCTACTGGTATACCACAGTCACACAAACAGACATCAAAGGATTTCCTAGGTTATAAAAGAGCTATCCTTGTGATTGTGGAAACAGATTACATCTGGAAGAAAGGCATTCTGAACTGATTCAGAAAAAATGATAAAATTCTCTGAGAATGCACGAATAGGAGAGCTCTGCACAAGTAACTGTGAAATCAGCAAGGATGTAAAATAGATTCTGTATTTAAAATAATTCACAAAATTACTGTGTGAGCTAATTAAAGAAGACTAGAGGGAGTTTTATTGCTTGGGGTGTTAAAAATTAGAGTGGATGAGACACTAGGGGGCCTGTTCAAAAACCTTTGAAACCTTTTGAAGTCGTCGTAAGCTTGTCCCTTGAATTTCAGCAGTTTTTGTGTCAGCCACACATAGTTGTGCTAAAAGAATTGCTCTCCATTGTTAAGCTATGCAATACATCACTGGAAAGTATTTTCATTTTTTGACTTAGACATATGTAAGTGTGGGAGAATATAAACACTTATATTTTTATCTCTCGGAATGAATTTAGCTGTAATATGAATAGAAAAGAAGATAGATTTTGCATTTATATGACATAAAGTTATATATTTCCATACTGAGAAATCTCAGTATGGGTAAGGGATACAAACTCTGTTCTTTGCTAAAACTCAAGATCTTTTGCTAACCAAGATACAAAGATAGGAGTAAATTTTCCAAGCAGAAAACTACTGCTGAAGAAAATTTAGTAACTGAATTTGGAGTCAATAAAAAATGTAATTTTTCGTTATCATAACTAATTAATTAGGTTGTAAAGAAGTGTGGACTTTAATATGGAACCTAACAGGAAGGAAGCATCTATTCCCCATAAGTTTTTCATTAGGTATTCCAACATTCTAGAATAAAATTTTTAAAATACTTTAAAATGGATGAGTACATTCCATTAGACTTGAATATTCATAACTCAGTTGTTTTTTTCTTAATAAAGACCAGAAAAGTCCATGCGAAGTTTAACTTCTCCTCCTGTAAGTCTTGCAGAACTGTATTGTACCTAAGAATAAACGTATTCAAAATTCTCAATTGGTGCAGATATTTGCATATATGTATATTTGCACGTGCAGGTGTACTCCCGAAAAAGCCAGGTGGGTGTAATTACTCTTCCAGTCATTAATGTAACATCAGGACTGGACAAAAGTGTCAGCTGTGTTTTTTGGAAATGTCTCTGTAATCAGTGTAAATGCTGACCCTTAGCTGTGACAGATTGAATAACAAACGGGAGAAGGGCAAAACCACTGGCCAAACACCAGCTCCTGCTCCTGTGCCAGTGTCCAAGGGGGGATCTGCCTGCAGGAGTTCACCCTCTGGAGCCATGCCCATGTGGATTAAGAGCAAAACAAAAATGGCTGATACGTGTTCACTCAAAATCCCTTCTGCACTGGAATTGCTACAGAATTCCTAACTCTTCCACTTCCGTCTAAAGTGTTGCTGATTTATATTTCTGTATAACCAAATTTCATACCTTCTAGCTATCTAAGAAATGAAACAAGCATTTTTAAGGTCATTAAAAGATGGCAATTCTGGATGCTTTTTATATAACTTAGAGATCAGAGCTGAATTCGTAGCTTTTTTTTTTTCTGGTCATCGTTTTCTACTTTGTAGAGTTAGAGCCTCATCCAACTAGGTTTTGGTTATCTGTAAATCCCGTTGATTGAGCACCATTCATCTGTATCTCCTTTACCCAGAGTTATAAGGAAAAAGAGTTTTATTTACCAAAGCTTGAGTACCCATTTAAAACACCTAAAAAGTTGCAGTGAATTTGTGTTTCTAGGGCTTGAATAATCCACTCAGTAGTTTCCACTCAAGGAAAACCAGGTAAACAAAGTAGTGGAGCTGAAATCCGAGACAATGATGTTTTAAAAAATCTATAAATATCATTTAATTGTAAGAGAGAGTTTTTACTGATTGCATTTTATTGTATCTATATTTCTCAGAGAGGAGTAAACAATAGCTTTTTTTTTTTTATTCGAAGATTAATGACATTCTTCCCAGCAGTTTGATCTGTTTAATCAGTGTTCCACAGGCAAGGTATGCAGACAGATAATACCCCACCCCTAAAAGCCTGTCTTATAATTTAATTATTCTATAACATCTTACTTGGCATAAGAGGCTGTTACAAATTAATAAGAAATGATGTAATTGATGCCACTTCAGTACTATAAACTTGAAGTTAGCTGGAAAAACCTCTAATTTTCTGTCTTTCTATCATGACTAAATACAGAATTAAAAATATTTGCAAGTATCATTTTAAATCAGTTGAAATATGGAACAACATAAATTCATGTTTAGTGATCCCATATTAAAGTATTTGTTTATGTTTGTGATACAAAGAATAAAATTAAAATTCCATTGCTGTGCATATTTTTTTGAAAAGAACTCTTTTAGAATTATAAGAACATGAAAAAGTGATTTGAACCTAGGATAACTCTGTAAGGGAGGCCAGACACTGAGTCCTGACAAAACTGGTTGAAAGTCATTCTGATCTTTTGGCTGTAAACAATCCCCAGTGAATAGGATTTGACATCAAATTTTGTCAGTGACTTGGTTTATATAACAAAACCATTACAGACTAGACAGAAATGGCATGCTCTACTCAGGGAAAGCTTAGGGGGAAAAAAAGAACTATAGGCATTGCATAATTCTCTTCCGATAAGTTACATGAAGGATGGGCTTCATGCAGTATGCAAGTCTTGCAAAAACCCCAGGACTGACAGTCACTGGATTGGCAGCATCCAGGCAGAGCTGGGACAAGGCATAATTGAGTACTGACACCAAAGAGAGCATGGGAAATATCACCCTCTCTTTGACCATCGTAGAAAAGACGCCATGAAGAACAAGCTCGGTTTGATAAAAGATTCATATGCCAAAACAAACTAGTACCAACAATTTTTGCTAAAGTTCAAAGCACCACTGCAATGTTTTCCAATAATGGGAAAGATGCATTGCAGAATACTGTTCCATGTTGTCCCTGAATTCTGCTAATTGGTTTTTCTTTGGCTATCTATCCATAAGTAGGCTAGAATGAATCTTCATTTAATATTCTGTATATATTGATATATATTTCTGAGGCCCTATTTTCTGCCAGTATGTTTCAATTACCTAAAAGCTACTGTTGTATTGAAAAAAACCCCAAACAACAAACAAACAAGCAAACAAAAACCAAACAAATTACAGCCGCCCCCAAACTGCTATGAGAACAAAAATAGCAAAAAATGGTAGTCATTCATAGTATCAGAAAGTTTTTACTTTTACCCAGAGTTTTTTCATCTCCAAAGATAAGGCTTAAATAATATTTTTCAAGTATTTACAGAATATTTTCTGCTTAAGCAATCAAAGTAATGTGAAAAGACGTAAATCAGGATTTCTTCGTGAAGATGTAAACCTGAAAATTTAGTAAGTCACATAAATTTCCTGACGTCACACGGAAAGCTAGTCGAAAAGTTAGGAATAGGCCAGGCATTTTGTTCATGATTTAAGACTCCTTGCCAACCAGAAATTGATTTTAAATTCATTAGATACAGGATTTTCCCCAATTTTTGTGAAAAAAAAATATTTTCTGTGTAGATGGGAAAATAATTTCAATGCAATTTATGACTTTCTAGAAGTTCCTTTTTTTTATAAGACATGACGTTTTTTGCAGCACCATTGAAATTCTTGAATGCTAGAAGGTCAAGGTTAAAGTCGTTTGCATATGACTACCAGCAATTTAAAGGAATCTAAATATTAGAAAAGGCTTTCTATGGTTCATGGACTGGCAGATTTTAGGTTTTATTTTTGTTAGAGCAGTTAGTGGCAGCAGAGATATTAATAACCAGACATTTGAAGAGTAATAGTTATTTCAAAGTTCCAGTAAGATTTAAAATCTATTTTGTTGTTTGCTATCAAAGCATAGAAAACTTCTGACCCAAAAAACTAATTTCTAATAAGGTATATAAGAAAATGAGAGTAGTGTCTTAGAATATGACATCCAAACAAATAAACATAGAGATGAATTGTGTATCAAATTTCCTCCAGGGCTCACGTCTATGAGCATGGAAACTTGCTAATGCAACCTGAATGATTAGGTTGTGTAACTCCCTAAGTTATTTCAAAATTTATTTTCTGTGAGGAAATGCTATTTATATATGAAACAAGTTGGATGGAAAAATCTTTATGAAGATAAGTGGAAGCTTATTGACAATATGAAACTTATATTTAATTATGTTATTCTTCATCCATTCTAAAATCTAAAAAACTGCAAACATAAACATTTATTTATTGCATCAAAAGTTTTAAATTAATTTTCTCAAGGAAAGTAAACTTAAATTCCAATTTAACTCTGCAGAGATGTCTGTATGATGTAGGGAAGAAAGGAAATGGAAAATAGTGGAAAATGCATTACGTCTCAGTCATCTAACATAGCTTAATGATACTACTAGTAGTTTTATAAATTCTTTTCGTATTAGATTTATGGATTGTTTACTAATAGTTTCAGATTATATTAGGCATTTACAGTGGGCTGTTGCCATTCACACTTTAATATATAATTGCCTTAAAGAAGAAATTTCTGTATTAACGGAGAGATAACTGAATGTTTTGTGAGATTGCAAAAATCATTGTTAGTTTCTCTTGATTATAATAATAAAAAGTCTTGATAAATAGGGTGAGGGAAATTTAGAAAATTAACTCCATCAAATAAGACTGTCTTGATGCACATGTAATTGGTCAGATGCTTCTAACATTCTTCCTAAGCAATGTAATGTTACTTGCACAAAGATATTCTTCTAGCCTTAGACATTACCTCTCTGAAAATTAGTAGCTGATAAATTAGGTGCTGATGGGGAGCCAACAGAGTGCAGTCAACTGTGAGTGTGAAGATAGCACTATTTGCATTCCTTATTATTCATAAAGAATTACAGGACGCCCACACATCTGACATGATTAGAACGCATGAACAGTAGATTAAAATCATTCTGTATTAAACATAGAAAATGAAGTAGAAATGAAATTGCATTTTGGCCATTATAAGAAAGTGATGTTTGTTCAGTATTTCCTAACTGATCTCTGCATTTCTGTGCCAGCTGTCTTTTCAAGCAATAGAAAGCTTTACCTTTTGCTGGAAATCCTCTGCCTTCAGATTTCAGTACAAATTTTTGCCTAGGAATTACATTAGAGGCTGTAAGTCACACTGGTACTGAAAACTCAGAGGTGATATTTCTCCCTGGCCTGTTTCTTGGTTTTTTTGCAATTGTGGCATTAATTATTTTTATGTGAATTTCTAATAGGAAAGGTTATTATTGAAGTTAATGCATCAGTCTTAAAGGTAGCTGAATCCCTATATTCTGGTAAGCAAATGTAAATGTACCTGTCTTTAAATAACTTCAGATAGCAATGTTCAATGTTGCCAAAAATAGGACAAGAGAAACCTAATATACTTGTCTAGAAGTTGGTGTGAAAACTCACAGGAGTCAAACAAGAATGTATTTTGGATCAGCCCCGTGCTCCTGAAATCACGATATATACCCAGACGTGTGCTACTGCTTTCATTTAACTTGCAATTTTCACAAGTCTTGAGTTCCTGTGAGAGCTTTCAAGTCAGAAGTTCATTGGCATTTTGTGACAGAAGTCTGATTGACACAAACACATATATTTTCTTTGTGATCAAAACATCCAATCTCCACAATCAGATGCTTAAATTCTACTAGACACATACTCTGATACTTACATTGGTATATTGTAAGTCAGTAATAATTACACTAAAATTCCACTGAGTTGGATATCTTTTCATGAGTGGACACAATCAATCATCTGTTCACTTTGCCTATGATCCTGATCACTGGTCAGCTGTGGTCCCAGTGGCAAGGAGCTGTATTAGAGTGCTGAGCCTGAAGTTATGTACCTATTTCAAAATCACACAGCTTCTGGATCAGGAGGCTATAGAAACAGTGATTTTGTTTGATTTGACAATGTCTGTCATACTGCTTGAGCAAAATTTTTCAAACACTCTCTAGGAAAGATCAAGAGCAGCAGAGGGGATTGCAAATTGAATCACAATAGTTAAGGGTTAGGCATACTTAGTCTCTGAGAGACTTAATGAACCTTCATTACACAGTTAGCATGATAGCAGAAGAAATTCGAAGATGGCAGATGCGAAGTAAAGAATACTAAAATATATATTTGAATTATCCGTATACCTCACTGGACCTAAAGATATTGAAATTGTTCCTGCTGAGGAACAGAGTACCATTTCAGGGAGTTTTTTTAATAATTCTCTTTAGTGCACAGGAGATTTCAAATAGACAATGATGTTTAAGAGATCAAAGACTAAGTAGTAAATAATATGGAGAGTATTCAGCACCATCTTCTCAGTGTAAATTTCCCATGCTAAATTTTAATCACCTCATTTAAGAAAAATTTATAGAATTTTGAAGAGCAAAATAAATAGGAGCAGAAGACTTTGAAGGTAATGACGAGAGCTTGAGAAGTCTGACACTAACTTGTATACGCAAGTAAGATGTAATAGTAAGATGTAATACAATGTAAGTACTGACAATGTAACCATAGCCCCTATTGTATCTTGTATCTTTCTACCAAACAGAAGGAATACTCATTAAAATTGAAGGTAGTCACTAATATTGAAATATAATGTGATTAATTATTTTCTATTGTTTTTTGCTTTGCATGTTGAACTTGTCTTTGAATAAATTGAGTTTCAGAGTTGAAAGTATTAAAAAATGCACCAAGGGATACATGTGACTGAAGAATACCCGTAGTCATATCAGATAAAGCATGTCCTTTTGAGAAGGGATACAAACTCACAGATTTCTGAGTGTAGGACAAAACATTAACTAATGGCATTTTTTTGCCAATGGGCTGATTGTTTCATAATTGTCAACTGCAGAGTTCCTTTCACCTTCATCTGAAGCATGAGGTGATGGCCTCTGTCAAAGATGGGATAGTGGATTAGACGGATAATTGGTCTGATTCCTTATGACAGCTCAAATAATTCTGTGTAAAGTCAAAGTAAAGGAGAAGAAAATCAGGCTCATACATTTGTCTGAAGATGAAAGCAACTGTCTAGTGTGGTGGGGAGGCTAATTCTTGCAAGCATTTCTGCTACACCTAAATAACACTGAAGTGAGAATTCCTGGAAATTGCTGCAAAATGCAATTCCTTTCAAAAGTAGGTTGTTCTAATTTAAGTTCTGGAAAAGGTTTAAAGCGGTGTGAGCATGGCCTTCTGTCTGTAGTAATACACTTTGCTATGCTGCAAGCCTCGTTCACCCAAGCAAAATGCACCAGTAGGTGTGGTGATGTTCCTTCTGGCATCCGAGCAAGCTTGCCTTTGACCACTGAAATATATGTGTGGGATCCCATATTCTGTTGTGTGTACTTATCCTTGGGGAACAAACATCTAGCAGCAAGTGTGTCAGCCACTTAGACTGGTTATAGACATTTTAAGCCTTTTTGGTCCATTAGATTGACAAGGTAAAAATAGATGTAGCTACCTTTCAACATCTACATGATTACCAGATCTGTGTAATGAAGTCCCCTCTGCATTAGAGAAATAGCAAGAGCACTTCTTTTCATTCTGAAGGGTGCTTGAAAGAAAGAAGATTCCTTTCCTTCCTTCTTGGCTTGCTTTTGGCTTTCAAGGAGAGTGTGCACAAACAGCCCTGAGTTATATTTAATGAATGCAACAACAAACTTCTCCTCCATGCAATCTCTATTGCTTAACAAGTACATCAGGACATAGAGAACATTCTGTTTTTCATCCATGTTCCGTTGCTTTTTTTGTGTCTGTTTTTGCACTGTTTTGGGCAGCTGTGATCACTGGAAGGACAAAATGCTGATCATAAGATGAAGGGAAGCTCAGAAACAGAAAAAGAGACAGTGTTTCTGGGAGGGAAGAGAATATATGGGTAAAAAAAAAATGACAAGGCTCATTATTCTCAAAACAATGTACCTCATATTTTCAATAATGACTAATATTGTGAGTTCTGAACTCCTTTAGTGTTACCTTTGTATAGAGGTTGATTATCTACTTTAGACTACTTCTAAAAATTCCAGTATAATTTGGTAAAAGCCTGCTGTGGAAAAATAACAGAAAAACATTTTCTGGAGAGACTGCTTGTCAAGCAGCAAAAGAAGAGGAGTGAGACTGTAGAAATATGAGGTCAAATGGTCTTGACCACCATGAATTTACAGCAGTAGCTTTTAGGGCAGCACTTAGCTCCTAATCGCTAATGCCAGACACGTAGTGGAATCTTGAGCAAGTCATGAATTTCTTGTGTGCATTTCTATGGATAGCTGTGTGATGGCCCTTTCAACCCTGTGCTTCTTGGGGCCATGGGGCACCTGGGGCATCTTTAAACCTCATCTAAGTTATACAAGTCTTCCAGGCTGTCAGGCAGGGTCCACTGAATCAGCTCTTTGGTCAGCTGACCAGCAACAGTCCTGCTAGGGGACCAATAAAATCAGAAACACATTAGATGGATTTTCGTGTACTCAGTGAAGTCTGAGAATAGTGCATGGCATGCAAGACTAATGGAATGAATTTTATGCATTGGGCTTCCCATCCTTTTTATGTGAAGTCTGCTGGTTTTTGTTTTTCTAGCACTTCGGTTAGTTGTTTGTAATGTCATATCTTTAGCTAGATAGTGTACCTACAAAGGTAAAAATGGTAGAGTCCTCTAAGCAAGAACATGGTCGTGTTTTGCTTTGCCTTGCTCAAGATATAGCTTCTCTGGAATTATTTCCCAATACCCAAAATAGAGGCAGTTCCAAGGAGAAATGTAAGTACAAAACATGCCAATAGCTCCCTACACACAGGTGTCTTGGACTCATTTAATGCACTCATTTATCAGTGCCTTTATTTTTAGTGTTTTCTGACTTACTAGTGCTAGTGATTGAAACAAATCCTCCTGTTGATTTGTCCGTATTCTTCCATGTAGTGCCTGGGTTTTTCTGGGAAACCGAGCAGGAACTGCAGTGATATGGAAGGCTGCTTAGCTCATGCAGTTGAAAGCGGCAATTCAAATGTCAAGCACTGAGTGAACAACTGATTTCCACAGTTTCATAATTAAGTCCTTTCTTATGCAGCCTTGCTCATTTTGTGGTCCCAGGTGTGAGAAGCAGCTGGTTGGCTGAGCTTGCGTGGGTGACCAGCTGCGCCAGGCTTGTATTCACGCAAGAGAAAATTGCAATGAAAAAGTGCATTACCTAAGAGAACATACTGTGCCCACAGGTTGGTATCACACCCTGCCCCACAGAGCAGCCAGATGAGCCTCTGCTTTTCACATGAATAAATATACCAAATGTAACAGTTCCACAGACTTCCCTGTATGTCCTAGTGCAGGGATGGTGCAAACAGCAGATAAGACCAATTAGGGAACTCAAAATGGCATTTCATGTATAGACTGAATTAGATATCTACTTTATATATAGATGTATACAAACATTTTGTGTCTGAGTCACACAACTTGACATCCATAGGTGAATATTAAAAATCTGGTATTTGCAACTAGAAGTTGTTCAACATGTACCATGATGCCACCCCAGAATTCACTGAGATTATAAAGTCTTCATGTGACAAGATTTAGATTTATCCTAAATGAATGAACTGTGTTTAATCTTGTAAATGTTAATCTGATTAGGAAAAAAAAAGTGTTTATGTCGATGTAGCTAAATGCCTATTTTTTCAAATGATGATAACATGTTTTTCTTGCCTTTGTAGGAAGAAGTACAATTATGATCAATGACAGATTCTGTATTTTTCATTATCCTTGGTTGCAAATGCTGGTATTAAGGTTGACTGATGCACATTGCACAAATATGATGCTTTAAACTATGAACCAAAACATGAAGTAAACAGTTTCATGTGGCAGACAGGAATGAGTAATCCTGGACAAGCACAGGCTTACCAGTAGTACAACCTTTAGGCTATACAGTTTTGTGTTCTTGCTCTATTAGACATTCTTGAAAAGAAAAAAAAATCCTTCTCAATTATTAAATGCCCCAGTCAGACAACAAATGCATAGACTGGATAAGAAGGCTGGAGTTTATATTTATTTTCAATATATCTCCCCATAACCTGAGTTTTGAGACTTACCTACAGTCTGCGCATGCAAAGCATTCAAACATCATTTTTCAATCACTTGTTACAAGAAACAGCTTAATATATTATTTGGGTTTTTTTGTTTGTGATCTTGTTTCACATGATTACAAGATTTTCAACAATGTGTTGTAATTTTAGAAAGGTAAGAGCTTAATTTGAATGTTGAAGAGTCACAGTAGAGAATAATGGAGTGAAGGTTGTTTTATGATAGGCAGACAAAGAAACCTGAGCTGCTAAAGGAGAAAATGGGCAAAAATGAGGTTAGAAATAGTAAATAAGTACTGGACATTGATAGATCATGGGCTTTCAAGGTACTGAGCAGAAAGAAATGGAGGAGAAGAATGAGTCTGAAGGAGGTCAAATGCATCCATCGAGACATGGAAACAGAAACAAAGCAGAAGGATGACAAGGTTGAGCAAGTGGTAAATGGATGAGTTGATCCATGACTGAAACTCGGTCTGGGAGGTGGTGCTAAGGAGCTGAAGGGGATGTCATTGCAGCTGTACCAACTACCCAGTATGAAAAAAAAGTCTTGAGTAGAGGAAGAGTCCAGTCAGCATTATTTTTCTCTTTATTTTCCTCAGTCTGTGTAAGCTTTGAAATATTACATGTATCCTATCTTTAGGCTCTGAACTTTGGCCATGTCCATAGCACAATAGATACAGTTGAGGAATAGTTTGATTCATAACTCTTTTTCTTTCTTTGAGTACTCACTTAAATAGATTTAGATTTGTATGTCCAGATATATATTTAAGGAGATTGAAGCCAGTAAGATCAGTTGGTAAACTGCAGTTTTTTCTTCTTACATTAAACGTGAACACACTGAATGCTAAAGCTATAATCATCATGCAGTCAAGGTTGAGGCATCATTGTGGAGCTGTAAGCTCAGGAGCTAATCTTTCTGAGCGCTTAAAGAAATTAGATGAATAAATCTGATCATGGAAGAAAGTTTTTATGTGGATGGATGGGATTTATTCATTATAGGCAGCCTCATTCCCATATGATGAATATAGAGGCAAGGCTGGTTTGGCTTCTGATTTTAAAGAAAATGTCCTTGTCTGAAACACGGAGAAAATAATGTTAACAAGGTTTGTCCACAAGTGTCATTTGGCTGCAGGAAACGATAAACTGAGTCGAAAGGCTCTCTTCTCTTGGGACTCTACTTCAGGGACTCCTCAAACGCTTTGGAGGCAGCTGTAAAGGTGAATTGGCATTTTTGCAGAGTATAAATAGTCCTTACTATTCTCCTGTAGTGTTGTTTCTCTTACTTTTCTGTAGTCCTAGATTATAGAGGGCAGATATAATTTGAACAATTTCATTTCCACTATGCAATTAGTGTACCAGTATAAGTGGGCCTATGGTTTTCCCTCAGACAGAGATGGAAAGGAGCACTTAATGTTTCTTTGCAAGTTCAATAGATAGTGTCCTAAAAATGGGCCTGGAAAATATCTTCCTAAAACCCACCACTCTGGGACTGCTTATGCCCCATGATCTCCTGTGCCAAAGCTGTGACTGGCCTCCACAAAGTCTCGGTATGCATTTGTATGAGCTCTACCTACCTTTAATTTTGTAAAAGAGAAAGACATTCAGTGGCGTAAGTTACTAAAGTCAGAATTTTAATATATGCAGCAGTGTATTCCGCAATGAAAGCCAGTGCCTGACAAATATAATTACAGCAGCTATAAAACAAAAGTGTCCCAGTCTACAAAGTTAATGATACCTTTGGTAATTAAGATACAAAACTAATGTAAACACTGTAATTCCTTAGTTATAGCAGAGCTCGCAGAGTACTTTTGTCTGTTCTATTTTCTTTTTGAATGAACATATAATAGGTTTATTGTTTAAGTTGAGAATAAACTGAATTACAACATTAAGTCCTTAATTATTTGACCACTTGAAGTACAATTAAATATCTCTAAAAATTGGTTGGTAGTTTAGTTAGCACTCCCAAGTTTTAAATGAAAAACTGAATGATACTTTAAATCTAATTTACTTAAACAGGCCAAACAATTCTTGCTGTGAGCACTTATCAAAGTTAATCTCCACTTGCGCTTTTTATAAATGGGAAAACCAGCTGTTTTCAATCTCTTCTTTAAACCTGGGTTTCTTTCAGTGGTAGTGAACAGGTTGAATAGGTATTATCTTGAAATAGAGTAATTTTTATTTAAGGGTATGCTTGCTGTCATATGATTAAAAAAAAAAAAGGTGTGAAAACCTATTAAAACTTTGAAAGAACAGAGGATGTGGTAGTAATCTTGTATTTAGATTGTCTTTCCTGCTATGCAGACTTTTCAGCTGGATATTTGAACGATCAGTAGACATTTTTGTTTAACTGACTCTCATGATTAAACAGTGAGACCACCTTTTTTCATCTAGTTTCTGTTTGTTCTGCATTGTCCATCTGGATGCATAAATGGAAGAGAAACAAAATGTTCTGAAATGTGTTTATGGGCATGTATTTGTGATTTGGTGTATTTTTGGCATAGTAGCCCATTTTGGTGTTACCTGATTACAGGAGAGATACACATTAGCATCTAGCTGTAATTTGATTTTATCCTGACCCCATTTCCTAGAGGGTTCAATTTCAAGCTGTATTTCGAACTGTGTATACAGCAAAGTTGTCTGGCAACAAAGTCCATGGAGCCAAGTAGGTATTTGCTACCAGATCATTTGATTCTTTACCTTCTACACCATTTTGACCTCTTCTTAGCCTATTTTGTTATCATTTACACCCCACAAGCCAATGTGAAAGTCACCCATAATTCCATGAACATTAGTAGAAAAACAAAACTTGTCTGATGATTGAGGGAGCTATGTAAATACTTACTGCATTTTAAAGAGCATTTTCTTGTATAACCTCTGAAAGATGAGAGGCTGTATTTTTTTCTCTATATAATGCTGACCAGTTTCTTAGCTGATAGTTGAATTTAGTTGAATTTGTTTTAATACAGAAAAAAGAAGACGATGTGACAGTATTATTTATTTAGACCACATTGACCATTTGGCATTGACCATATCTGTAATGTAACTCCATCCAAGATAATAGAAATATTTCAGTACAGCAATATTCTAAGAGTTTGACCCTACTACTTGTGAATTTCAACATTTCAATAGTGTTTAAGTGCAGAGACCTTAGACAATTTAGTCCCATGCCAAAGCTATGTAGGATGGAAGGGAAAAAAGTGGAAATTATAATCAGAATGCATAAGCAAAATAAATTACTGCAAAAATTATATAAATCTCTTTTTCAGACTGAAAAGATTGGTTAGAGTTGCTATTTTAGACATGCACATGTAGAAGTCTGAATAGAATAGTCCTGTCTCTGAATTTTGAGTGGGCAAGTGTGAATAATGGCTATTTTTCCAATATTGTCAAAGCAACTCATAGTAGGAAGAACAGAATATATTCTCAGTGTAAATGGCTATGACAGCCACAAACAGGCACCCTAATGTGGTACCCACAGTTGTAGTCAACAACTACTGCAATCTGTCCTCTACAACACCTCTTTTTATTTTCGATTATTTCACAGCTTAAGGCACCACCAGGCAAGTTGTTTCCTTCTCAGCAGGAGCTGCTGCAGCCTGTTGTGCCAGTGCTGTGAAGTGTAGTGAGGCTCAGGGTCACTGTGAAATTGAGAGAAAGATGGGCAGAGAGGAAAAAAAAGTAGGTAGTCTGGAGGACAGAAGGGAAAATTGAGCAAAATCTCATTTGTGTTGGATAGGGTTGTGTTGGTGCCCTGGTACTAATCAGAAATCCCTGGATGTGCTTGGTTAGATGTCCAGGTGATCAGGGCACACTAACAAGGGGTAGAGTTTCTAGATCACAGCAGAGGCTACTGATCTTTACAAAGGATTACTCCAGGAATTTTTACATCTTTCTTTTTAAATTAAAAATAAAGGGGGGGAGGTGAAGAAAGGAGAGGGACTGGAATTCATTTTATTCAGCCTCATTTCTGGTATCCTTCTTTCAGTGCACAGTTTTCTTATGTTCTTTATTCTGGTTTGTTAGTGAAGTCCCTAACAGACCTTGGATTTCTCTGTTCTTTGTGTCTGCATTTAGTTGGAGGTTTGTTGCCTCCTTGTGCCCTTGCTATCAGAATTCCATCTCACCCATTAACATATCACTTTATCAGCTTGCTGCAGCCGAGATGGTAAGTGAGATAGATCTGGAGGACTCAGTTACAGTGATAAGACACAGGCACAGTGGATACTGAGAAGCATTCCCATACAGCTTGGCTACTGTCCATCACTTTCACATTAGTTTCTCTCACACAATTCTACTTAGGGGATTTTTCTGGCCAGCTATTACCTGTTATACCTATTTGAAAAAGGCACAGAATGATACCCCATGGATCACCAGTGATTGGTTTTAGTGCTTGACCTGAAAAGCACTGAGAAAATAATTGGGTTTTTTAGACCTGCTGGTGGAAGATTTGCTGTTATTTTAACTGAGCGGAGGAATAGGCTGCATGGTTACCATGCTGTGTAACTCAGAGACAGCTTTAGTACCTGGAAATGTTCAGGGAAGGTGAGGGAGGAGACTTCTGATGCTCTCAGTACCCATACACTGCTATGAAGCCTCTTTAGAGATACTCCAAAATGCTCCTGACAGAGGATTTAGTCATCTGTTATATCAGCCATTTCTAAATTCATTTGAACTTGCCATCACCTTTCTTCAGTTTATATGGGCAAACACAGTAATTCTGCAGCTGTAAGAGGTCACATTAAAAATTTGCCACTTAAACTGTTTTTGTTGTTGGAACAGTCTGGTTTTTTTACATTGTATGTGAAAAAAACTGAAAAATATGTTCCCCAGTAGGATAAATATATATGTATTTTTGAGCCATGTGTTTACATTTCTTTACCTCCTGGTGAATTTCTTCTTTTGCTCTTGGTTAAGTTGACATAACTGCTACAGACAGAGTAAATAATGTCATTGTTTGTAGGAGTCTCACGGAAGGCCACTTCTACAGCTGTGGTCTTGTTTTTTGCTTTTGCATTTCCATTGGTATCCCCTCACACTTGCCTGAAGCTCCACACTTTTCCCTTAAAACCTTTACCTGGAGAGTACCTAAAGAAAGGTGAAAAGTCCTGTTTTAGATATATTTATCGTATGTTCATTGTTTTGTGATCATGGAATCGCCTCTGAAGATCATTCAGTTCAATCCCTTGCCAAGGCAGGGTCACCAAGAGCAGGTGACACAGGAACTCATCCTAGTGGGTTTGGAAAGTCTCTGAAGACGGAGACTCCACAACCTCCATGGGCAACCTGTTCCAGTGCTCTGCCACCCTCAATGTAAAGAGGTTCTTCATCGTGCTGAGGTGTAATTTCTTGTGGTTTAGTTTGCGGCCATTGTTTCTTGTCTTGTTGCTGGGCATCACTGAAAAGAGTCTGGCACAATCCCCTTGTCACTTTGAGATCTTTATGTACATGAATGAGATCCCCTCTTAGTCTTCTGTTCTCCAAACAAAACAGGCCCAGCTCCCACAGTATCTCTTCATAAGAGAGGTGCTCCGGATTCCTAATCATCTTTGTGGCCCTCCACTGGACCTGCTCCAGTAGCTCCTTGTCTTTCTTGGACTGTGAAGAGCAGAATTGAACACAGTACTGCATATATGGCCTCACTAGGGGAGAGTAGAGGACCAGGATCACCACCCTCAACTGCTGACCACAGTTTTCCCTGGAGTTATTCCTCCCCAGGTGCCAGACTCTACGCTTGCCCTTGTTGAAGCTCAGTATTCTCTCCGCTCAACTCTCCAGCCTGTCCAGGTCTGGCCAAATGGCAGCACAGCCTTCAGGTGTATCAGTCACTCACCCTGGTTTCATATCATCAACAAACTTGCTCAGAGTGCATCCTATCCCTTCATCCAGGTCATTGATGTTGAACAAGTTGAATAAAACTGGAAACAAGCTGAGTAAGACTGAAACAAATTGAATGAGACTGGATGATGATCAATTAGAGCTTTAGGTTGAATGGCTCAAAGTTTCTGCAAGAATAGAAGAGATTTTTCTTTATAGCATTATTTGCACAGAAGGCAAGGATCACAAATCCTCCTGCCTGCGCATCTGTGTCTTTGTGTTCCCTTCAAAAACTTTTGAACTTGGTGTATTTTAACTGAATTTGACAGAAGTAGAGGAGCCTAATTAATTAAATAATTAGATTTCCACAGATTTATAAATGTTTCAGTTGGACACCAAGGTCAATCAGTCACAAGACACTTCTGTAACGAATTATGTTTTATTAGTTCCAGTGATGTCAGACCTTACTGTTGTCTTTCACGAATCCTTCAATTGCTTTGGGGCTAGAGGATGTATAAACACACACAGATGTAGATGGCTGTGCAATTCATGACTTTTGAACAGTCCAGATTTTCAAACATTTAGAAGTAATTTTGTGATGGTGTTTGAGCATCCAATAAAATGTCAAACACCTTACAGGGTTCTATGTATGGAAACCTTGGGTGTTAAGTAAGTAATCAATTTTAAAAGTATGTATCTTTGCAAGCATATGAGAGAACATTTGTTGTACTTTTTAAAGTATGAGCAACAAAAAGGGCCTTTTCAGTCCACTGATGTGCTCATTTTCAGGAAACATCAAAGCTCTGAGTTCCAAATTCCTTTCTGATTCCCTGAAAATATGCATATAGACAAGGAAATTAATAAAACAAACAAATAAACAAAACCCCAAACCCCAAAAAACAATAATTTTAAAATAATTTTTAAAAAAAGCTTCCGATTTTTCAGTCAATTATCTGTAGACATCTTTGTTTCCTGAGGTGCATTAAAAATACTTCACAAATAAGGTGCAGTAATCTGCTAAGCATATGATTCTGAGATAGCTGCCTAGGATTTCCTAACAGTCAGCAGAAAGAGATAGGTGATGCTGGAGGCTAATTCCCCCTAAGATAAGTACTAAAGGTAAGTGGAAAACATTGCCCTGTGGACATTCCTGTCTCTTTTTGTAAGGCAGACTAGATGATTAGGTTAGATTTGACATCTATCATTTCTTTTGCTAAAATTAGCCAAAATGATACCCCCATCTAGTCTGCAAATCGACATATCAATTTCTTTGAAGTAAAAATGTTCCTCAATGTGAAAGAGGTAAGATCTATGCCTTAATATTCCTTTAAACTGTCTGTTCTATTTCATGAGATTCATCAATATAGTTTTGTCATCATATTTAAAACTTAAAAATGAGGGCCAGTATTCAAAAATGAATATAGGTCCTGAATTCTTACCTTTTCAGAGATTAAAGCAAGTTCAAAACTTCCTTAACCTGATTTATGGCCCAAAAACTGATCTTGATCATGCAAGCATTTTTCCTACTGATTCCTGCTGTTTGCAGTTAAAGTTTTGTTAATTCAGAACTATTTGCCTTGACCAGTCTAAAATCATATTCGTCCATTTCAGAGTCTGAAATATTTATCTTTGTCATTGATAGGTAAACTGTGGATAATCAACTCAACTTTCTGTGTGAAAGTTGAGCTAAAAAGTTTTTGCAAGGTATGAAGGAATACTGAAGGTGGCAATTTATCTATGTTCTCTGTAAATATATTCTGAAATTGGGCTAGGAAGAATTCAGTCCTGTATCTAATCACTTAGATTGTTTGTGAGGAGTTTGTATCATTCTCCTAATCCACAACAAAGCAGCATGTCCTCTACTGAGAAATGTGCAGTTCATTGTCTCCACTCATGAAGTAATGTCAAGCCTTAGAATGTGGACAAATTTTATTTTTTTAAAAATGTATTAAATTTCCTTTTAAAATCTCTCAGTACAAAAGATCCCAGTACCAATGAGCCTGCAAGCAGCTTACATGCTGCTTCTAAATAAAGCTTTTATTCCAGGCTCCCTTTTTTCTCACCTTACACACACAGGCACACAAGGGACTCACTCTTGGCAGTTTCTGCCACTTAGTCTCTGAAAACAGACAATAGTCTGTCATCCTCGTTGTAAGCTCTTGATGTCCTATTACACCAGTGACAATTCAGACAAAGAGAGCTTCCAAGCTTGGCAAAGGGTAAAGTCTCCTTTCCTGCTTCCCATTCATTCACCAGAAGTCTGTGGAAGCCTGAGAAAAGAGAGGCACATAGAAACTCACATAGCAGCTCACATAGAAAGGTGAGTATCATTCATAGCCACCACCATGCCATGTAGCAGCAGGTCTGGCAATGCCACACTGTCCATACTTTAAGGGACAGAGCTATAAACCTGTCAGATGTTCCTTTTTCTCCTGTGTGCCGTTAATCTTTGACTCATTATCAAGGCATTTTCAAGGATTAACACAACCAATTTCCTTCCACAACTTACATTTCTGGATGACAGGACAGGAAGGGCCATCTTCAGATTCTGGTAAACAGGAGGTGGCTTTGCCTTGGTCTTGGAGGTCATTGCAGTGTCTTGCAAAGCAGCGAAAGTAGAAATGGGTCCCATATGTCACTGGAAATCTACTTCTCTGGAAAAAATAAAGAAAAAAATTGTTATTTACCCAATATTTTATTTCTTTTTTGACTATAATGTGTAAGAACAGAAATAAATGTCTTCTGTTTGTGAAGTGTAAATCTGTTGTGAACGTATTTTTATACTGCTAACTCACATCGGCTGAATTTAATAAGGGGAACAGTATTCATTTTGGAGGATTGTTTTGGCTTTTATAAAAACTATTCCAAGACCTACAGAGATGTTGCAGATACGAGAAAGGGATCTGGATCCTGTTCCCTTTTTGTGCAACAATTAGATCACAAGTCAGAATTCCTTGGTCTGTCCAGCAAAAGACTGCACAAACATGGGGGGAAAAGTATGGATGCAGACACTTTTCAGTGGAGTCAGTGGAAATCCTTAGCACCTGTGCCCTGGAAACCATGGACAATCACAGCAGAGGCTGGTACGCAAATCAATGCACCAGACACAGCAGAGGTGCACTGCTCCCTGCAGAGTTACATCTCTCCTGCTGACACGTGCTGTTACTTCTTATCAATCCTCAGCAATTTAATTTCTCCTAACAGTGTACATCACATTTTAAAAGGTGCTTAAAGAGGACTATCAGTGGTATCTAGAAACACAGCAAGCAAGGGTTTTAAGACAGTTGAGTTGCAAACACCAGTGCACACTCCACCAACTGTGCTTTCAGAAATGTCTTTTTTTTTTTATTTTCCTTTGTATGGTGTAGTATTGTTGGGAAGTCAGATGCAAATAAACATTACTTTGGAAAAGATGGAGGAGGAGGACATTATCACATTCATTTAAATAAAAAGAAGTGAGCACAACTGACAAGATTTTTTTTCCTTCACTGCTCGATGTGGTATAATAAATCATCCTTGATGTTTCCCCATTTTATTATCATTGTCTGTGAACAAGCTAGAAGTAAGTTGATTCTTTATCAGCTATGACATTCATCTGAAAAACAAGAATAAAAATTCAGTCTCCAGAGGAAAAAATTAAAATCATTAGGGAAGTATGGAACAGAATGCCTAATAAAATGATTATGTTGGATGAAGGAAAACCATGATTTAGCAATGAGGCATTTTGCTTTGTAGTCAGAATTAACTTGGTAATTATAAAGAGTTACGAATTTTGCAATTATTATTTTTTAGAAATGTATAGCTGTCCAAGAGAGTGGATTTCAAAACAAAAGTGTTTTCAATATCAGGAAAAAAATTGTACTAGACTCCAAAATGCTAAATAAAGTGTATATAGACACAGAATGTAACTGTAATTCTGCAAGTACCCGTAGCTTGCATCAAAAACATAGTATTTACTGGTGAAAGCAGGGACATGTGATCTGGGAGGAATATAGAAACACTGTACAAACATGCAGGAGCAGGGTTAGAAATGTCAAAGCCCTCCTGGATTTGGATGCAGTAGGAGACATGACGGGTGATAAGAAGGCTTCTGCAGGTGCATCCGTAGCTAAAACAAAAATAGGGCAAATGTGTTCCTGCTGCTGAATTGTGCGGAGCACCTGGTGATGAAGGATGTGGACAAGGATGAGGTGCCCAGTGTGTTCTTTCCTTTGGTCTTTACCGGCAAGACTGGCTTTCAGCAATTCCAGGTCCCTGAAGCCCGCAGGAAAAGTCTGGAGAAAGGAAGAATTACCCTCAGTTAAGAAGGACTGGATAAGGGAACGTTCAAACAGGTAGGGCAGGATAGGTCATACAGAAGTATGGGTGCATCCCTGAAGGGTTTTACCCGTTAGTACTGAGGGAGCTGGCCAGTCACCACAAGGCCACTGCTGCTTGTATTTGAAAGGTCGCAGCTGTCTGGAAAGGTTCCTGAGGCCTGGAAGAAAGCAAATATTACTCCCATAGCTAAGAAGAGAGAGGAGGAGGAGGAGGATGCAAGGAACTCCAGGCTTGCCTGCCTCACTTCAGTCCTTGAGAAGGGGTTGGAGCGAAAAATCTTGGCAGCCATTACTAAATGTACTAAGGACAAGGAGGTGATTGGAAATAATCAGTGTGAATTTATGAAGCAGAAATCAGGCCTGATCATGCCTTTGTGCAGTAAAATAACTAGCTTGGTGATTGAGAGGAGAGCAGGAGGTGATACACATCTTGACTTTAGCAAGACTTTCAGCACTGTCTCCCATATTATACTCATAGACTAGCTGATAAAGTATGGATTAGAGAAATGGACTGCGAGGTGGATTGAGGACTTCCTGAACTGGTGGTGCAAAGAGTTGTGATAAGCTACCCAAAGTGCAGCCTTTGAGTTAAGTCTGTATTGTGCAGGATAATAATGAAGCAACAAAAGCATCCTGCTTAGCAGGTGAAATTTAAACCACACTTTATGGACAGGCTGCTGCAATACAGAATAGAATTTTTTGGGGGAAGAAAATCCTCCATAGATGAAGGAACTATGCTTGAGGTCAGAGTAGTTATATCTTAGAGCACCTACTCCTTTGTGCTGGCACGGGGATTTTGTGGCTTGTAAGCAAAGCTGGGAACTGGATGTGGGACAGGGTTTTTCCTGTAAAAGCACCTTGGTCAGCTTTGGAACAGATCAACATCTTGAACTAGCAAAATGAATGGAGCAAGAGAGAGGATGAAGCCATAGCAAATTTGCTCTGCACTGACAAACTGCTGTCCCCCTCTCAATGTGAAACAATAGGAATAAATCAAAGAGCAAGATTTCAGGAACTAGCCCAGTATGTGGGCACAGTTGCAAAGATTTTTTCCTACTGCAAATACATCCTCAATTATCTTTCATGTATTTATAGAGTGATTATCTTTCACTGTATATATCACTTGACACCAGACAAAAATGTTGAAAGGAATAGCAGTTTAGTCAAAGTCACACTTCTCACATGGAAACAGGACTGCTTTGAAATGTTCCCATTAGATTGACTTTTTGCATATCTGTTGTAAATTTTACTAAGTAGAGAAATATTCTCTTTGAAGTAGTCTATCTAGATCTATATTTTGTTACGAACAAGGTTAGAAATATTTCATTATTGATTGTGTGATTAATTAGAATGGTAGCTGGAAGGAAAACCTGTATTACTATTCAAGTGAATTTGGTTTGTTTTTCTTTTGTTGGATAAAACACTCACTATATCAAGAGATATTGCTTTGGAATGGATCAGCTGACTTACAAGGGTTAACTGCATTTCTGGGAGGGCAAACCTATTTATTTCCTTATCTGTCTTGTACCAGGGAAAAGCAACTGGCGTGGAAAATATTTTATAACTGTAGCTAAGCTGTTAATTAGAACACTTCTCAGAAACAGTGGATTTTGTGAACAAAATGAAACAAATCTTTGATGGAAGAGAACAATTCAGAGCAGTTAGGTATTACTTCTGCTTACAATTTCCCGCATGCTATAATTTAGGAGTTTCTGGTTTTTAAAATATGTATTTTTAAAATTTGTAGATGTGTATTAAAATATGTATTTTAAAAACTTGTGTCTTAGAAAAATACACAAATCATCAAGTATAGGAATAAAACTGTAAGAGCACAAAATCTTTTTGTTTTCTTCTTTTTCACTTAAATGTGCACATCTCTAACACAAGGCAATGTTAAGGCAGTGATAGTAATATGCTTAGCTATTGGTGCCTTTTTTTGTGAATAATAGTATGTTTCCTGAAAAATGCAGTTCAGGGAATAAACTCCATGTGATTCTTGCTTTAAGCTCTTAGATGAATTACAGAGAGGGAGGGGAAATAATCTCCTTTCAACTTTTTTGAAACTAAATATTGCAGCTTTTTTATTCCAAAGTATGACATTTAGAAACCTGTGTATAAAAGTGAGATTTTTATTTGGTTAAATACACTGGAGAAAAAAGACTTTGTTTTGGAAGGGACCTCAGACTTGGTGGTGATGTTATGTGACTGAAAAGGAACATATAACTATTCATTATCATCAAAAGCAAGCATTATTCATGCCAGAGCAGAAACAATGTCCAGAATTTACCTGAATTTGCCACTGTCATGTAGTACATTCCGTATGAAAGCTAAGCCTGGAATGCTGTTGTTTCTACCTGAAATATTCCTCAGAATTTTAAGTAGCAGCATACTGGGTTTCAGCATTCATTTGCATTCTGGAAATAGGTCTTTCTGGGAGCTAGGTAGATTAAAATAATTCAATAAAGTGCAGATCCCCTAAAAAATAGGAAGAGTAATCTGGATAGCATCATCATATTGTAATGTACTATTTTTACTGTAATGCTTTTTCTTTAAAGAATGTCAGTGTCTGTAAACCTTGTCCATTTATTTTTCTAGTAAAATTTGCTTCAAGGGGAGATTTCTACATTTGTTAACAAAGATATCAGATCAAAAATTAAACCTTAATGCTTTATTCTCGGTCATTACTCTTTAATTAAAGTCATGCTAGATGATCAGTCACTGTCACTCGTGTGGATTGGCAATGTGAAGAGATCGTGAACTTCACAGACTTGGCATGGAATCGGAGGTGACCTTCCACTACACGTCAAGCAGTTCTCCTGTCAGATAGGAGCCAGTCTGGGGGAACTTTGTGAGGAACTGTGCAAATCTTTTGGGTTTTACTCATTATGTGATGGTATGAACTACTAGGTATATTTAAAAAAACAAAACAAACAAACAAAACAACAACAACAAAAAAAACCAAAAAAAAGCAGTGAATGCTTAATTTTGCTTTTGTAAATCAAAATTGAGCATCCAAAGTGTCAGCTAAGGTCAGTGAAAAGCATTACTGCTCAACCCCTCAGAAACCTGCTGAAGAGACCTTGATCAGGCAGTGGGTGAGAGAGCCTCACTCGTAAACCTCCCGAGTTTTAAAAAAACAACCAAATATAAGACCAAAACACCTGCTTCCTTCCTCCAATGAACCACAAATCCAAGGTGGTTAGAAGACTGACAAGCAAGTAGGTTTTAAAGCACTTTACAAGAAAATACTGGAAATTTTATGTAAATTCCTAAAAATAATTAATGCAAACAAAAAATTACACAGAAGAGAAATAATTTTGTGGTGTGAAATATAGTAAAGGAGAACTTTCAAAATTGGTACTTTAGTTAATCTCACAAGTACCTATATTTTTGCATTTGCATATACAATTATTTTAAACATTTTACATTTGCTAGAATCAAAAGAAAAGTATTTTTTTTCATATCAGAAAATGGGGACTTATTGCAAATATAAACGTAAAAAAACCACTTGCTCCTGATGAGTTTAACCAGTAAAACCCACTGCTTGTTACTGGCTGGCTCCTTGCCATGAAAACTACAGACTGACAGAAGAAATAAAAAAAGTTTCTTTAGTGAACAAGAAAGGTTTTACAAATATTGAAATTAAATTCATGCTGTGTACCACATGTATGCATCTAAGAATTCTCATCTCTTTTGATGCAGACACTGCAAATAACAACTTCTCATATACAGGGTGAGAAAGAAAGCAAATACTGATTTTTACTCAGACTGAATAAAATTGTTGAGGAAAATGATGCAGAAAGACAATCATGGGGCATGAATTTTAATTTTATTATATATGTGACTTTATTAGGGTTTAGCTAGAGAAATAAACTGCTTCTGGAGGTGCTTGGAGAGTAAGAAAATCAAGCATTATTTCTTACTCAGAAATAACACTATATTATATGTTACACTAGCTTTGAAGCACCAAACCTCTCAGTGAATTGATTCTATTAAAGAGAAAGTACATGTCCCCAGTATACACATCTGTTTTTACACCACACTTGATGGCAATATCATTAATTAAAATAGATGCTGAGTTTTTCTTTGAATATCCATTAATTATGACTACAGGCTGTGGCAGTCTGAAAGGAATTTGCTTTAAACAGAGCTGATCTCAAAATCTCCAAACCACCTTATGTGTGGGAACTGCCTCTGGAACCAGCATTATGCTGATTCCCAGCTGGTGTGTTCTTGCTATCAAATGAGAATCAGGCTTTTTTTCCTGTGCTCCTACTGTCCTGCCAGCACAGTGACGGAAGGTGAAGAACATCTTGAGATGTATATGACCAGTAAAAGTGTGATTTTGGTACTCACAGCTAGTGACTGAAATGCAATATTGGTTTGGTTTTTTTTATTTTCCTTAACTTCAGCATTGTCTCAAACATAAGCTGCTACATTCAATTTTACATCATCAGTTCCTACTGATCTTAATGGATCCTGAAGGTGCCTGGTTTAAAATGTTATCTCAAGTACTTATACCGGTAATCTTTCTCTTTTTGTTGCAGTGGGTAGGTAACAGAGCACCTCAAAGGTTGGCTTCCCAGTTATGGAAGTACTTTGGAAAATCTTATTCCCAATGTTGATGGCATTGACTTCTCCATCTTCATGGGCACTGCAAGTCCTCTGGTGATAAATTTGGAAACGTGACACATGATAATGTTTGCCAGGCTTCCTTTCTACCGGATAAATTATTCAACGAATAAATTTACTTTATAATAACTTTAGCAACTTATTCAATCACTGAATCCTCATCAATCAGTAATATACTGATATCATACCTGAACTGCTGGTCCGCCTAACCTCCCAAACTACAATCAGTTGATCATTCTTATCAGTACTTGTATTCGTTAACTTACTCTGCATCACCTATCTACCTCTGCCTTTACAGAAAGAAACACAGAGATTTCTGTTTCTCATTTAGTCTCTTGCCCTGGAGTAAAAATTAAATGCACTCCTTTCCTTTCTTACCTTTTCTCAGGTTTGGCATGTTCACTTTTGCTGAATGAGCAAACATTTTTCCATATAGCCAGTTTCTTCCTTCAAATCTAAATGTTTTGTTTTGCTCTTCAGAAAACTGATGTGTTTGCACGAAATTTTACACAGTAGTTTGTCAGCACTTGAAATAAGAACTACTGTACAACAAATTGTCCATACTGGTGTAATGCAGTTACAGTATAATTAATGCAGCTTTCAGAGCTCTCCTGCCTTCATTAGTGTGTAAGAATATTTTCCATTCATAATTCTCTCCATGACAACTCATAAAATGAACAGTTTGTGCTCATTTTGTGCTAGTACTCGTTTTGTTTCTCAGTCATCCAAGACCATCTGCACACTCCTTTTACTCTAAAGATATATATTTCCATTTCAAATCAACTCACAGTTTGCTGAATATAGCAACCCAAATACTGTGATTGAAGACCTCTTCAGATAAACTCAAATACTTTAATTTTTTCTTCTAAAATTCCTGTGGACTAGGTACTTCTTCCAATAGTATGCTCTCTCTTGAGTATGTATACACATCTAATTTTGTCTTTAATTCAGGAGGCCCATAAGGATTTGCTGTTTTCCGTCTTAAGTTGAATGTTTTTTGAAGCGCAGATCCCGTGTTTCAATTTGCATGATGTTGTTTATTCCAAATAATTTTATCCCCAAATCCAGCAGAATTTGGGAGAAAATGAACTCGGAGCTGACTATCTAAAAGACACGCCCTTAGCAAGTTGTTATTATGATAAAACCGATTTTCTTAGAAAAACTGTCTCCTCCTGAGTCTGCCCCACTTCCTTTTAGGACAGCAGAAATTGACAATAGTGAGAACACATCTGCACAGATATTTTTCTGTAGTTTTTATTTCTTCTTTCAAGAGTACAGTACTTCTGTACTATCTGTCTTTAGGTAAACAACTAATAGGATGAAGCATTTTGAGATAGCTCTCATAAAATATAGGATTTTTTTTGCTACTTAAATGCTATCCATTTTGCCCATTTGTTTTTAATTTTGTCCAGAACTTTCTTGTCCAACCTCTGTCTATGCTATGTCTGATGATTTTTTTCATTTTTGTTTTTTAGCTGCAATTTAAAAGGTAAGTTCAGTGATCTAGGATTGGCCAGGGGCAGGCATATGAAGTCATGTGAAAAAACCCTAAGCATTTCAGTAATGAACACAAGGTGTGGGGGGAAATCAGGTAACATTTATATGTTTCACTGCTCCATAACATCCAGATCAAGTTACAACTTTAATAATAAGCATTTCACTCTTCCATGTTAAAGGACCAGGCACGTTCTTTCACAAAGAACCAGCAACCCAACACACTCCATCACTAGCCAGGCTCTGTGCTGATCATTAAGAACCCCCTGCAAGGAGCCTGATGTCAGGAAATTTTGGCTCTGTACATATCCTTTCAAAACCAGGGATCTGTAAAACATCTGCCTTCTTTTTTGTACTTAGAAGCAGTGTAATACACAGAGATTGATGCTATTTAGGTTTGAGAAAAACTAACAATCCATCTCTCTTAGTATATAAGTAACTCCAGCATCCAGTGATGGGAATTATAGGAATAATGGGAATGATGATTACTCTTCTGCTGTAGTAATGCAGTCAGGAGTGGAAAAAAACCCAACTTCCTTCTGCCTAATTGCAACAGTATCTCAGCTTTCAACTTCTGCAATAGCTATATCCACCTAAATCCGCCTCAAGTCTTGTATAAAAATGAGTTTGCTTTTATATTTTAGCATCCACAGATTTTCACAAAAACAAAATTAATGTTTATGGGAAGTAGTCCAACATATTAATTGAAATATATGCCAGTTACCTACACATCTATAAATTTCCCTCTGTAGCCTGATTCACAAACTAACCACCTCTGCTTTGGCCTGTCAAATTTAAACTGTGGGAAATGAGGGAATATAAAATTAACCTTAGCTCCGCCTCTGCTAATCCATGGCCTGCCATATGTATTTTGCATTCTGTTTTTGCAGATAATATAAAAGAATCATGGAAAAAGCACTTCCCTTACTTCACAGAAACACTTTCTTTTCCGTTTAACTCACTCTGTATTTTACCATTCTGCCCTGTCATGCACTGCTTTTGGAGATGGGCTGTCACAGATATTCCCAGTGGCTTTTGCAGAGGTAAAATTGGAGTGAGTTAGACTGAGCTGTCATGTACTGTAATTCTTTATTTTATGCTTTTCAGAAGGTTTAATTTTTCTGAACTGATGCTCTGTAAGAGATAGTAGGGAGAGTCTTAAATGTATGTTAAGAGTTTTTTTAATCAGAGAACATAATTTCTTAATGTAGGAGAGTAGAGATTTATATCTGATTTCTGCCATACGGGAATATTGTCTTAAGACTGAAATCCTAACTAAAACATAGAGTCCTCCTACAGCAACAGCAACAAAAAAAAGAAAAACTCAACCCAAAAACCCCCACAAAACAAACCCCACAAAGTAACCCAGACTAAAAGAAAAAAAAAATAGAAAATAACTGAATTGGTGCTGTTTGGTGAGTCAAAGGCACCACTCATGCAGATTTCTCACTATGTGAAGAAGCAAGGTCATTTAGAAAGGTGCTGAAGATGCACTTGCCTCTTCAGCATGACTGTATTCAGAGAAGGATATATCTAACGATGTTTTGAAGTTTTGATGATAAATAGTGAAATAGTTTGCTGAACTGTTTTGTCCTGATAGTAACGTAAATGTCATCATAAAAGCTATCATTTGGCATAGGAGCAAGGATCTCGTCATGGTTTGTGTCTGTGGCACCAGTATGAACTATGGACTTTCAGATTTTGATGTATAAACTTGACTATCTTCCAGACTAATATCAGAAAAATGTCCTAAAATATTGCAGATTTTTACGTGTGGGATGATGAGTGTTGGATTCTCAGCACAATTATAAAGTTGTCACATTTTATCTTAGTTTTGCTTTTTCTAATTATGTGTAATTTACTATAAAATGATGGGAAAAAAGTTCCATCTTTACACCTCAAATCCTGCAGATTTCTTGTTTTTTATTATTCAGAGAACTGTTGATACAGATGTTATGCTCATAAAAACTCACGTGTGTCCTACAATGATCCCCTGTACCTTACGAGCATAATTAGGCCCTGCAACACAATCAAATGCCATTCTGGTTTCATAAACAGGTAAACTGAGGCATTGCAGTCATGACTTGCTTAAAATTGCACCATTTTAATGATAACATTATTGATGCAAGGCAGGGGCACTGACTAACAATGGTTTGATCTGAATTGTAAGAACGTACGATGTCCATTAACCCAGACTGACTTCAACTACAGCCACACTTCTTTATAACTTTGTATTACAAATGTTTCGCTTGCATTAAGCTATAATGGTTGTTGACATTTATATTTCATCAGCTACCTCAGTTCCAAGTGCCTCTTTCAGAAGGTTCAGCTTTCTAAAGCCACATCATAAATCCCTTTTTATACACTCACATTTTTCCCTTATTTCTTTCCATTGAGTTTCCACCCTACTCTACAAAACCTCATCCCTCTGACCCTGCAGTGTGCTAAGCACACTTTAAAATTCTCTTTCCTTTCCTGATGATTTGTTTCATTAGTGACATTCTTCAAATCAAATGTACCTAATCCGTGGTTCAGTCTACTAACAGGAAATCGGTTCAGTGAACAGGGTTTTATATAACAAAAGAAGTGCTCACTTAGAGAGTACTTTTAATACTTTGTTCATTGAAAAAAATGCTGACCTTCAGATTTTTCTGGCTTTAATGCTCTGGTGTTTCAGTTTGGATCTAACTGTAAATGAAAGCCTTCGAAAGCCATATAATCCATTGATCTCATACTTGCTGAAGCACAAGTTCCATGGTACACGAATGTTCTTTATTTCTTTATTTTTTTTTGTGTTGTAATAATGTCAGCTATGTTATTTCCAGACATGCCTAATACTGTTGTCTGTTCTGCTGTACATTTCCTAAACAAGGTTCAAATGTCTACTTCATTTTGTATTGTTTAATTTTGGAATAGTAATTGCAATCCCAGCATCTGAATTCGTTTGATGGGAGGAGAGGGTGTCCTCTTTCTTGTGCCATCAGTACTTCAGTTATTGGACTTTTGAGGCTTAGGTGTTCTGCTTTGAGATTTGGGTATCTAAAGATATAGTCATCTCACTTGATAGATTGTTGTTGTTGTTGTTTACACAGACTTTTGACTATTTCCTGAGACATTTCCTGAGACTATTTTGTATATTCTGACAGGAATATATTTTTATTTCTCTTTGCTTTTAGAGAGGGTAGAGATATCAGAAACTACAATAGACTGCAGATCATTAGATTATCTTATCACCTCTCAAATCAGTTTAACTATCTGCCCAATTCATTGTTCTGAGAAAATACTGAAATCTACTGTCACCACCACTACTATTATCTTGGCTGGCTTTCAAAATTATTAATCTATTGGTAATACTCCAGAAAGGGAGAAAGATTGATATTAAGGTCAGGGAATGAAAACAAGAAAGACCAATTATGCCAAAGGAGCTCTGTCTGGAAATTGTAACAGTCTAAAAAATTATTACACCAATTAAATACATTTATTTATTTATTTGTTTCTTTCCTCAGGGAAGAACAATTCCACAGTGTTATTGGTTAGAATATTTAAGTCCTAGAGTAAAAAAAAGCCTTTTTACTGAGTCATGTCATGCTTCTTTTATTCCTTCATTTTTAAATCTAGTAAAATAACCTCTACCTCACAGAACACAAATGACCTTGTGCGGCTCAGCTATCATTACATTATTAATATAAACACATTTTATAGTAGAAGCATGCATGGTGATCAGATTTCAAGGAAAATAGGTTTCTAAAGAAAGGAAGTGAGAAGAACCCATCCAGAATGTGAGCAAGAATTATATAACATGATTTTTTACTCTTAGTAGATAGTTGAAGAACTTTTTTCTTACTATTTTTCTCATGGATTTGCCATTGCTCTTCAGTGGGATACAGGGATTCTTTGAAAATCCTAGCCACAGGATCATGAGACATGCATATTTTCTATGTGCAGATCCATAGTTTTCAAAAAGGACTTATTGTGATACTTTCTGTCACTACTCCTAGAAGTGATGGTCCAGCTCATCACTCATCTCTGATTATTCTCTTCCTTCCCTCTGGAGTATGTGTCTCATTAAATGAGGTGCATAGATGGCAGTTTTAACCATGCCCTAAGTAGGAAGGAATTTCCTCCTGATGTATCCTGCTCTACTTTTTAAAAGAGAGGACAGAAGCAATCCAGCCATTCATTATCAAGTTTTCAATTCAGAATGCACTTTATCTGACTGTAGCCTGGTTTAAAAGAAATGAGTTCTCCACATTTCAGTCATCTGTTTTTTTCTGTTGTGATGAAATGCCAATAGCACTCAATAGCCTGTGCTACTGGCAGTAAGATCATTGTATTGATTAAGGAACTCTTCCTTATCTAGGACTACCCGTAAAATAGAATATTTTACTATGGCATGAAAAAGTTGAATAGCAGAAAAAGAATTCCAAAACCTAAGTGTAGCATCTGCAGTAAATCCCAGTACTGACGAATAACTATTCTTCTTTATTCACAGTTAAAAATACTCCTAATATTCTATATATGAAAATGGTTGCCTGTACCATCATTGGAATTGGATGCAAGGCAAAAATCCACAAGTCCTCTTATGAGTCCTCTAGGGAACATGAGACCAGCAACAGAGATCTATAATCTAGTCAAAGTTTCAGCTCTCGTTTTGGAGTAGCTGTATATAAGTTGCTCCTGTTCTACTCTTCTGATGAAATGAAAAATCCTTCTGTATCATATTTTAATGGAGTAGCAAGCTAGAGATATTTGCAATACAGTACTCTGTATTTTTTGCTTGCTAGAATACAACATGATTTTGACAATACTCAAAAGTTAGTTCTTATTTTATCAAATTCCAAATAAGAAATTCTAAGGGTTGAATGAATATGCACTGAATTTCGGTATGTATAATCTTTGTGCACAAGAATTTTTTTGTCAGTGGAGAACAGTGAGGTAAATCATGATATCAGAAATCTTGACATGTACGTCAAAAATGGGTTTCTCTTCATGTGTGAAGGTGTTCCACAGAATAAAGAAAAATACAGAGGAAGAAAAACTAAGATTAGGCTCTTGGTGTTGAGTCTGACAACTGGATACAGGCCTGGCACTCTGGAAAATCAGTAGTTGAAGCTACCTACCTTCTGAGGAGACTGTAAGCTGTGTGCTTGGAATGCCAATTCATAATTGTAAATCATAACATTTCCACCTAAAGTGTCACTAAAGATTGTGTGTTTAGTATTTATTTTTGACTTTCACATATAGCAACTGCAATTGTTACTCTGTATCTTAACTGTTTCTAATGTTCCCATTGCGTAGGATGTAAGACTTAGGAAACCTTAACTTTCTGTGGTTCTACAGCATTTGGAATTCCTGTTGATAACAGTCACTACCTATTGCCAGTCGTTACTTTTAGCTCACATTTGAATTCACAGGTTTCCTTTAAAATCTTTACTTGTCAACTTTCTTTTACCAGATGTGGGGCTTCTTAATTCCAGAATCCTTATAGAAAAAAACCACTTCTTTAGGAGATTAAATAAGTTGTGATTTCCATCAGAGTCAAGTTATCAAAAATTCTTCTAGAGAAAAGATTTTTATTTGTGCTAGGGAAAAAAAAAAAAGACCTATAGAAGTGAACTATTATTTATTAGGAGCATGCTGTACCAGTTTCAGTTTCCATTTGACATTCATTCAGTGACTACAGAGTGAGTGGCATTATTTGTTCCGTTTTGAATTTGAAGGCATGGGATCTCAGTAATAGTAGCTCCTGCCTTGCAGTGAGGATGGTTTGCCTTCCTCTTACACTGCGTATGGAAGTAGGGCCTGTGATTTTGTACTGAAAAAAGAGTTTCATCAGCCCAATGTGCTTTATAGAGTCCAAAATTCACCTCAAAGAAGTTTGTCTGCCAGATGCACTTTTCTTTATCCTCAGTTGCTGGGGTACGTAATGACTTATATGTTAGCCAAACTGAGTTCTGAGAGATCCAGAGTAAGGCTACGATTTGTTGATGGTGTGTGAATGTGACTGCATTGTATGCACCTTCGACTTATTTTTGTTTAAAGGATACATGTCCCTCTTCTTGCAAATATGTAGGGTTTACCCTTCAGATCTGCCCCTTTACAATACCGTGTATTGATAAGTGCTTTGACTGAAAGTGGGTCTTTGGTTGAAGGTGCCTTGGAGCCACTGTAAGCAGTCCTTCAGAGCATTTCAACATTTTGACTGTTTTCATTTGAAGATTTTTTATTCATGTGTCTGAATCTTCCAAAGCACGTTGCGTGAGTGTTTTGTTTATTGTGAAGAAAGAGAGGCTACTTCTTATTCTGATGGAGGGGCCAGCACTGAGGATAGATGCACTCTGAATTCCATACAGCAGAGTAAACCTACAAAAGCCACATACTGAAAGAGAGATGTGAAATATATTTTCTGAACTCTCATAGCTTTTAGAAGAAAGAATGTTTCCGTGTTGCCAATCTACAGAATGGGTCTTTTATGAATCTTGTGGTTGATGTCCAGAATGTGCTCTTTATTCAGGCTTTCCTGAATCCCCCTACTCCTTTGTATCTTCACAAAAATTCTAAAAGCTTCATAGGTTGAAAATTACTATTGCATTATAAAAATCATCTGAAATTGGCCATTGTGCTCCAGCAGAGTCAGGGAGACTGAAGGACACACAGACAAATGCATGTTTCTGTATATGCCATACCGACATCCTCCTTTCCTCCCTTCTTGCCTCCGTCTCATAATGCCGTTACAGAAACTTCATTCTCCTTAAGAAACAAAACCAAAAAAATATCACTGAGTTACACCGGTGAGTCTGTACTGACTTTTGGGAATCACTCTTAATTTATATCTGTCTGAGAGTTAATTAAACTCTGAGGCTTAATGAGATTATTTAGGAACAGATCTGCAAAGACATACCATGTGGCTTTGTGCAGGTGAATAGGTCCAGTGAATGGACTGGGATTATTCACCCTTGTAAGTTTTTGCAGAATCAGGTTTCTAGTAATAATTTCAAATTTTAGCTTGTCTTTCAAGCTTTGAAGAGAATCTGAAATATTAAAATGTGTTTAATACATGAAAGAAGATTAGTAACTACAACTGCATTGCTATGGCTGTACTGAACTACTTTATATGACTATAAACACAGTAATTTCTGATTCAGGATTTCTATAAAGTAAGTTTTCTAACACTGCTCATTGTAAAAGAATGCAGTGTGTATAGCCAGGTACGTATTACAATGACAAAAATGTACTGCTTGATACAATAATTATATTGACTGTCCCATGGTGATTTAGTCAACATTAAATATAAGGCACACTTACCAAAAAAAAAAAAAACAAAACAAAACAAAAACAAAGCAAAACAAAACAAAACAAAAAAACCAAAAAAAAAACACCACACTTTGAAGAACGAAAGGGAGAGCATTTTGTTTCAGACAAAAAGTTGCTGCAACAGTAAATGTCAGTGTAAAAGCAAAAGACAGTATGAGGACAAGGAAGGAAAGGTGGAGCAGTCGTAAGAGACATAGAATAAGAAGAGAGGTTGGCAATGAATGGAACGTGACCGCGCAACGCTGTGCGTGTTTCTGTGAGGGCCGCTGCCGGCGGGGCTCGGGACGCTGCTGCTCTCCAGGGTCCTGAACGCTCAGAGCCTCCAGGTTGGTCAGGGAGGAACAGGGAGAGGAGTCGTTTAAATAGGAAATTTGAAGTGAATGGGACCAAAATTACTGAAAAAAATGAAATGTTAGATTAAATTGTTTGTGTAAGTAAGAACATGCAGCAATTCTATTTATTAATTTATTTATTCATCTATTTATTTGTTTGTTTACTTATTTCAGTAGGGATTGTGTTTTTCACATCCTGTGCATTTCACCATGGTTCTTATAGGGAATGTGCATGTTTTTGCATATTCATGCACAATATTTAGAAAAGAGTTTGATGTGTTCTGCTGACACAAATTTCCCATTGTTGCATTCCTTGTGCATTAGATCTAATCAAAGATATGCTTCCATTCTGCTTTTCATACTGAATTAATTCCCTCTTCCAGTGGGCAAGCACACCACAGAGTGTTTCATTTACTTGACATGGTGAGATCAGGGAATCTATTGTTAATTATTATGGTTTCAATTCCCAACTCAGCTGCCTATGTCAGATGTGCCATTGTGTGAGTGTTTGACTATTAATGACTAGATGGAATATTACTATGTACACTATGAATATGAGGCTTTCTTTTTAGGCAAACTCTTCCAGAAAGAAAAAAATCAAAATGGTATCAGAAAAGTCTCTTACACAACTGTCCAATGATTTATTTAAGTACAAAACTAACAGTTTTATGTGCATATAGGGATTAAGTGATACAATTCTTTGGACTTTTAAAATGCACATAACATGCAAACATAACATAACATTTAAAACACTGCATGAATGCAGAGATGGATACAGTTAATAATTATAATAGCAGGTTTTTATTAATTAGAAATTATTATCACACCTATTTAAAATGCTAGAAATACAAGAAAGATCAAGTAAAATAATTTAAATTGTAGCTATCATACCTCATAGTTACATATAGATACAATTCTTTTACATATATTCTGAGTAATTTAATGATTGTGTTTTGTTAATAGGAACTACTGAGTCAAAGAAACAAAATTCTAGAATTTCACTTTAAACTCCTAGCCTATAGAAGTCCCAATGAGTTCCCCACATTAGAAGTTTCAGGGTTGAAGAGCAATTGTATGAAAAAGGCTTAGCTCCTCTTCCCATATGACATGGCGGGAGGGGGGAAAGGAAGAATGTGTAATAATTTCCAAGTGTTGGGTTTCCCCAGAATGATCATTTATGAAATTTAAAACCAGCCACTTCCCAGTAAAATCTTGTTGGTTTCAATGGAATATTATAGTCTTTGGTCAGTAACCATTAGGAGTTAAAATAGTGAATGTGTTCCCTTTCTGTAAGTATCAAGCTGTGCAGTTGGATTAGTTGTGCAAAAACTATAGAACACCCATTTTCTTTTGCAAAGGTATTACAGCAACCCCATAAAAACTTTACTTATTTTAAACAAGGTATCTTAATATAGAATATACAAGCAGAATACCAAAATATCTTTGCTTTCTTTAGTGAGTTCCTTTATTTTAATATGGCATTAAATAAATTAATAAATAACATTTTTATAGTTACAATTAATAGGAATATAATAAATTTATAGACTTAATGTTTTAAAAATTAGTTTTCTTACTTTGTTATTAGCATTATCTCAATCCAAAATTTGCAACAGAAATTTTGAGAACTGTTTTAAAAGGGGGTTGTATAATATATAGGGACTAGTGAGGACTGAGCAAACATGCAGTTGAGCAAATAATCTCTAGCAAGTAATAACTTGGAAGCACAGTGCAATAATACTAGCTTGAGAAGGCTCAGGCAAGAGTCTTGTTATTTTGTAATATTACATCCATTCCTCCTGCAAATTTAAATTTTCTTATTCTTTCTGTTTCATTCCTACTAGTAGTAGGATCAGCATTGCACACAGGATTAAAGAATGTTTACTAAAACGTAATTTAGCTCTTCTTAAATCACGATGAAATAACATTTGAGAAAAAACATAGTCATGTCATATTAATGTTGATACAACCACAGTGATTTTTCAAATTTACACTTTAATTGACGTTTACAGATCAGTAAATTATTTTTCTCCATGAAAAAGTTTTACAAATCAAAACTTACTATGCTTTGCTATTTAAAAGAGGAAAAAAACAAACTTGCAAAAATATTATTTAAATTTAAAAATATTATTTAAAATTGTATTTAATCAAAATATCATTTCTATAAAAGGAGAATTGGTAAAATCTTTGACCAGTTTTTTTGGATTTAGGTAATTTTCTTTGCAACATACAAAGTGCTTTTAGCAAAAACATTTGGTGTCTTTATGGCTTCAGGTCTCAAATTGGATGAAAGAGGACTAAGGAGCAGTCCGAAAGATAGGTTAAGGATTTGTTTTTATTCAATTCTTTCACATGACTTAAACACTTGAAATCTAGGAAGATTCTTGCCAAACTATTCTGTTTATTTTCTCAAAAGAACAAACAAATTTTTTTTTTTTTCTATCGGACAGAAGATAGTTTTGCATAATTAAAAAAATGGTATCATCCCAGTTCCAGACAGTGAAACTATCAACAGATGGGCAAATCATAGATGCAGAAAGACATTCCAACTCTAGTTTCAAATAAAGTAGGTCACATACTATAAACTCAGACCAGGTAGATCTTTAATTTTTGCAGTCAGTGCCACAAGAGTTGTGCAATTATGCTGCTGTTTATAATAAAGAATGTGGCATCATTGTACAGTACTTATTCTCTGGGAAGAGGAGAAGAGGTCCTGTAATGAGAGAAGTGTGCTGAGTCAATCAAGTGCCATTGGAAGAAGAGGTCCACACTGTGAATAAACCAGTAATTGACATCTTGTGGTTACCCCTATTGTAATTCAATTAAACTGTATTGAATTCCAACAGGGGAAAGCAGTAGGGGCGCAGATCCTCACTACCATGCTACCACAGACTGTCCTACTGGCAGGCACTGGAAACCAATTAAAAAACTTACTTATCCAAAATAACACACTTAATGAACACACTGTCTGAAGAGGACTATAATTATCTTCTCCTTCTCATCATGAGGCTGAACAGACAAAATTACAACCTCAAGGAGAAACAGTTGAACTGTCCCAAGAAAGTTAAGTTAATATCCTCAAAAAAATAACCAGACATTTTTATGGGATTTTTTTTCCCCACCGCTACCCACTTGTTTCTGCCAAAGTTATTAAGACTACTGTGTTTAGCAGTTAGATGAAGGCACTCAGTCTTCTCTGAAACACAAGTCTCAGAACTGGTTGGCAAAGTAGTTCTGTAAAAGTTTGGCTGAAAGCTGCACATTCCATTCCCCAAACCCTCCACAGACTGAATCGTGTGGAATTTAGTTGTACCCTCTACAAATTCTGTACAAGGGAGTAAGTTTCCTCTCTACTCAGGCCTAGTGAGACTGCATCTGGAGCGCTGTGTCTGGGCTCCTCAGTATAAGAGTGACCTGATGCTCCTGGAGAGGGTCCAGTTGAGGGCTGTGAAGATGATTGGGAGACTGGAGCATCTCTCTTATGAGGAAAGGAAAGGCTGGGGGAGCTGGGTCTATTCCTGAGAAGAGATGACTGAGAAGGGGCCTTAACAGTGTCTGTAAGTATCTGAAGGGAGGGTATCAACAGGATGGACCAGGCTCTTTTCAGTGGTGCCAAGCAACTGGAAAAGAGCAACGGGCAGAATCTGATGCATGAGAAGTTCCGCCTGAACACAAGGAAAAGCTTCTTTACTGTGTAGGTGACCAAACACTGGAACAGATTGCCCAGAGAGGGTGTGGAGTCTCCCTCACTGGAAGTAATCAAGAAAAATCCTGGTGCAATCCTGTGCAATGTGCAACATACCTACAGGGGAAAAAAGGCATGGACATTTCAGCAGACTTGATGGTGAATTTCCTCCTCACTGTCAAAGGAATTCTGTTGCTTCTATTTTTATAATTCACCTGTTTTTTGAAGAAGGGAGAGTTTTCATCGTTTCTTCTTGTCGCTTCCCATAATTTGACAAGGAAAGGTCATGAATTCCAAAGGATATTTGTATTAACGTAGCTAATAATCTCCCAGTTCTTTCTGTCTATTTCAAAGTCAAAGATAAAGACTAATCCATTCCATGGACAGGCCTTCATTAGAGGCTTTCTCTTGCACGAGTCACAGGCCACACATCAAAAGGCTTATTTACAATGTAACTGGATTCAGGCCACATCTCTATCTCAGCCTTCTTTAACTTTCTTCTTTGCAATCTTTAACCTGTGATGACAAAGGACTTTAGGTACAGCCAAAACCCAAACCAAATCTATCTCAAAACTGTTAAATTTCCTGATTATAACTTACAGTATTTCTGAGGGTACAAGATACTTAAATTCTGTAAAATCGATTTTTGTTGTGGTTTGCCCCATTGTATAAATTATGTGTGTAACTTGTATGCACTTGAATATTTTCACTCATCAGTAATATTGATGTAAAGGATCTGAAGTCAATAGCTGTTTTCTTCCTCTAGCACTAATTTTGAAACACAGACTTGCAAATTCTATATCTAAAGAGTAATGGAAAAAGAAGCCAATTGTGCCCTTTTGCTGCACAAATTCAGAAAGACTTCATAAATACATTACATACCTGTTTTCTTACTGATTGAATATAGTTTCATTTTAAAGGATATACCTTTTCGACTTGCATATAAATGAACTGTAAAAAAGATGCAACCTAGTTCTGTGGCTTCTTTTAGAAATAAATCCAGCCTTAAGGCTGATATTATTATAACTAAAATAGGGATTTTTAATGTTATTTTATGTAGACATATGCATTTTTTTACTGTTTTGAAATTAACATTGCAAATATTGAGACTGTTTCTATCACAAAGTAGACCATTAATTTATTTTTGTCATGCCTCAATAATTTGATTATGTCTGTGTTGTTGTTTGAATTAAAGCTCTTATATTTAAAAGAGTATGATTTAAAACTAGTGATTCTTCTGGGAAACTCTCAAATTCCTCTCAAAAGATTACAGGTGATAAAATTAATGATTAGAAAACCTGTATTTACTTCTTGAGTAAAGTATCAGTTTGATTTTTATTTTGATATCTCTTACTGCAGATAATTGTTATCTGCATGGTTGAGACATGCTTTCATCCATATTTATTACATGGTTTTAATTAATTATGTATACCTGTCTGTACACATTATTTACACGCCTACTTGCATGTGTACATACAGCCTTTAGATGGAAGATAATCCTCCAGTTTCATCCAGTGGATTGGACCTGTACTTTTTACTGCATCAACATGTAAAGTCTGAATGTCTTGTTCCTGCAAATGTGTATGGCAGCCCAGACATTATAAAAGGCTTTTTTTGGAAGCTTAAAATCATTGCTCTATTTCTTAGAAATGAAATTACTTTCTATTGAGGGTTGCAAGCCATACTTTGCTTGGTGACCACAGCATTTGATTTTTGAAAAGCTCTACTGTATTCAGCTTTGCTAAAGCGAACATTTTGATGTCTGTAATAAGTGTACATAAGACGTGATCCTCTTGCTCATCAAGAAACTCATCACATTCAATGGGAGGCCTCTGCAGAATGACACAACTGCATTCTAGTAGTTGACTATACTGGAAATTTTGTTGAGCAGTCCCATGATTTACACACTATTGTAACTACTCATAAGTACCAGGCAGGGTGATCTGTGTCTATTTGCTTTTTCAGCAATGATTGCTTAGGCCTGTTTTTTTACTAGGAACAAGTTTTATTTTGGGTTTATAGCAATAAAAAAATGTTGACAGTATCCAAGTTAGAAAACACCAATATGTATGCAATTTTGAGTTCTAAAGACATGTAGCTTGGCTGGCCCTGCTAGCCTCTTCACATGACTTTCAGCTGGCTCTGTCATATTTGACCCATTCCAGCCAGTAAACGTCACTACTCTTCTTGCACTATTGTGGCTTCAGCAGGGTGAAAGGAAAAAAGCTATTAATAGAGTAACTACATGTGGCTACTCAAAGTGCCTAAAAGAACTGCAGAATTCCACTTGTAACCAGAAACATAAACAATTGAGATGAAGTTGTTTTGTTTCCATCTTCTGTTTGTTCCTATGGCCTTCACTGTTGGGTTCATCATAAACATTTTCTAGTGTTTAGTGTGCAATAGTCATTAGATATCTTTCTACAAGGATATGCTTATGAGGGCATGACAAGAGTCCCACTTTTGACATTTTTTTTTCAATATATAACTAAATCAAATGTAGGAAAGTAAAATTCCAGTGATTTTTTCTTTCCCATGAAGCCTTTATTTTGAAACAAAGTCTGATACATATGTGTGTATATATATATATATATAGTAGTTATGGGAATTTTACCATTTTACCAGCCCCTTGAAATCTGTCTTGGCTTCTGCCAAAAGCTCATGGACTATGGCAAAAATTTTGTCTATGATAGGAAAGATGTGAAGCACTCCTACTAGAGCATTACTGAAAAGGATGTGTCATGGTTAAAAACCTAAGTCTCTGAAAGTCAGAGCAAGAGAGAGTTGTTAGTGTCAATCTAGTAGACACAATAGTAACCTAATAATACAGTGAAGGTAATCCATGATCTCTCATATAAGTTTTTTCCCTCAGTATCCTAGAAGAAATCCAGACTGCTCCTTTGTGTACTTATCAAAAGAATTACCTTACATCATAAGAGTGATAGTATGGAAAGTAAAAGGTGGAAATCTGCATTCTGGGTGTAGTGCCAGAGGAACTGAAGTGTCTGTGGACAGATCTGCAGTTAATACAAGATGAGTAAATGGTTATTTGTTATATTGTTGGAAACATTGGGAAGCATTAAAAGTGCCTGTGTTGGATGGTGGATGGGTGAGTAAGCTTTCTGGTGTTTAAAGACCTGAGTCTTTAAAAACATGGTCATAGGAAAATGAGTTTAGATTTCTTCTGGAATAGATGATACATTACATCTACATGTTTAGTGTCTCAGAAAGACTGATTAAATGTGGATGCCTACTTTACCCTTTGTGCCTAGTTTTGCAGATGTTTCCTGTTTGCTACCATTTTATAATGAGTGCAAAGGAATATTTTGGGTGAAATTGTGGTCTCATTAAACATGATACAAATTTTTTAATGGCAGCTGGGGTTAAAAATGCAGTATTTTATCAACACTCACAGTCTGTTTCCATAAGATTTTCTTGTTTGCCAGTAATTCTGACCTTTGCAACAATATTTGGGTATTTCTTATTACTTGGCAATAACTAGGATTCTCACAGAATCTGAGTTCTTTCTGTCTTTTAGAGCCTAAATTCCAAAGCCCTGCACGTATGGTAGCTTTTATCAGGGTAATCCCAGGGAACACGGCCATTGGATAGGCTACAATTCAGAGTCACTTTTAAGTATAATGGCCCTTACATCAAAGATACTTTGAATTGCAATATAATAATGTGAATAAAGAGCTAATTATTGTTTTTAGTTGAGTACGGTCCATTTGCTGATGAGAAATTAAATATGGCTTCGGCATAAATATTTAAGGATTGTATTGTAAAAAATGTACAATCGGGAAGAATCTGTAAAGGGATACAGAACCAGAATACCATCAGAAAAAAAAATGTTTATTTAGGAATAAGCTCCTAATTTTAAACATTTAGGAGTATCATGGTATCCAAACTATGTATGATTATTGCCACTGAAAAGTTTAATTGCATATCTTTGCGCTGTGCCTGCCTGTGTGGATTGCCAGCGGAGAGCTGGGAAGCAGAAGGATGCCTGATGATCTCCTCCGAGCCCTATTTCCCTCCCTGCTTTGTAATGTAAATGGCTAGTTTGAATCCCACCACGGATCCATGAGCTCAATCCCCGAGCATCCTCTCCGTTTTTAACCGGAAGATCACCTGACCGCCCCCTGAAGCTGCCCCTGACGGAGGAATCTCGGCGGCGGGGTCGGGCTGGGGTAGGTGGTGGCTGCGGGGGCCGGCGGCGGAGCCGAGCGCTCCGGCGCTGCCGGGGGCGGAGGGAGCGGGAGCGCCGCTGCCTCAGCCCCGGAGAGAGGCAAAACAAAAGAGCTCAGCTGCAGTTTTGTGTTGCTGTGTCTGGCTTAAGCAGAAGATTCTAGACATTCGTGCCGAAAAATCAAAGCACAGCTGAGACTACATCTACCGGGAAGATAATTTCTGTCCCCAGAATGGGCTGGATCCAGTACAGGTGGTTTGCAGATCATGCGAAGACAGACGGGCTGAGAGCCATGGAAAGGTGGGATAGGCGCTGCCTTCTCTTTCTTGCCTTTTTTTCCTTCTCTTTCTCTCTGGATTTGTAAAGCAGTATAGCTGGAACCTGAGTTGGGGTCACTTAAAGAGATTAGATGGGGTTTACTCCCACAAAACAAAACCAAGATGGGAGGCACTACTGTGTTCAGACAGATGTTGAACCCAAACTTGGGCTGAGTTGGACTTGCTGTGAGCGATCCTTGTGTAGCTTTTGATGTTGTCTTTGTTTAGAATAGTTCCTTCACGAAACACAAGGCTTTAAGACGAGCTGCATGCTTCTGTAACAAATTGTCAGATGACTGTTCTGATGCTAGTAGCTTTTTGCCAGAGAAGCTGCAAATGAAGGTTTTGGAGGTGAGTTTATGGAAATAGGAAGAGCTGTTGACTTTGAATTCCTTGTGATGCGGGCATGGTTCGAAGTTGAGCTGTGCTTGTTGGTGTACATTGTCTGTATTGTAACAATGGGCAGTTTGAGTAGAGCAAGTTTGAATGGTGTTTCTTCAGCAATTCCGAATGCATTTCACTCATATGATCTTTGGCTTTTCACAGAAGGCAAGGAATTTTTTTTTTTTTTT